>ADNK01003170.1:0-32730 GCA_000320545.1 Bigelowiella natans CCMP2755 | reverse complement strand
TCAGAGCTACCTGATGGAGTTTGAAGAGAACCCACCGCACGTTGTGGTTGGAATACCAAGCGCAGTCGAGTTACGATTATGCAATGATGATGAGTTTGATGAATACGATGATGATGATGATGATGATGATGATGATGATGCTAAGGTAGTAGTAGAAGTAGTAGCAGCAGCAGCAGTTGCAGCAGCAGCAATAGATACGGCTGTTGTATGGGCGAGATGGATTTACATCCTTACTCATGATATGCTTCATCAATAACAATGGCCAACGACGACGATCAAAGAGCTATAAAATATACTATCCACTCATATCCTCCTCCTCCTCCTCCTCCTCCTCCTCCCTTCCCTAACCCCCTCCCTTCCTACTGCTAACAACGATATGTATAATATACATTATTCAGTACACTCTTGCGAGAGTCTTATGGAGTTTCTATCTCTGATATCAAAACCGTCGTCTTAGACGAAGTAGATAAGGTAAAGTCCCATCCCGGTCATACCGATGATGATGATCGTATATATATATATATATATATATATATATATATATATATATGTATTGTTTATATTATGTTTAGACAATCAGCATCGAGCGGGAGCGTATGGCCATTGATCGGTAGCGATTTAGCTAGTGATGATGACGTGAATAACAAAGGAACAGTGGCATTATTATGAGCCAACCAGAGCACATCATCAACACGAAGAAAGGAAAGTTAAGAAGATGATGCAGATGGATGATAAAAATTGATGATGATGATGATGATGATGATGATGATGAGCAGGAGGGCGAGGGAGACTAAGAGAAGAATAGCAGCGAAATGCATTTTTTGTGATGTTTCGTGAATGACGTTTCTACAGGCTTGTACGCGACATGAAGCAAGCTAGCAAGGCCCAAATCGTCTTCGTTAGTGCTTCGATGACACAGGTATGTGTACCACATCGATATATAGTGGTGGTAGTGGTAGTAGTAGTAGTAGTAGTAGTAGTAGCTGCTGCTCAAGTTGGATAGGAAATCAGCGAATGAAGAAGAGAATAAGAAGGATGCTGCTGATGATGAGCGCTGCAGTCGATAGTAATACAGTAGGCTTCTTTACATACACTACTACTACTACTACTACTACTTGTTGTTGTTGTTTTTGTTGTTGTTGTTGTTGTTATGACAATACAGGACAGCATGGTGCTAGCTGACAAATACATGCAGAGGATAAAGAAGATAAGCACCTTGGGCATTACAGAACAGAATACCAAGTTTCTCAGGTAAAGTCTAAATTTCATAAATATATCATATTGCAAAGCGGGTGAGAATGAATATGAGCATAGAGAGAGAGAGAGAGAGAGAGAGAGTGAAATAAAATCCCCCCCTTTCTTTCTCTTTATCTGCAACGGTTATGGTTGCTGGCTAATAACAGCAGCAGCAGCAGCATGGACAGCAGGAAGAATGGAAGGAAGCTCAACGCATCATCACCGAGTAGCAGACTTCCGGATAGAATCAGTAACTTCTATCTGACGCTACCTGAGGTACTACTACTACTACTACTACTACTATTCGTAATAGTAATCGTGCCTACTATCAAACCCATCTTGCATGCAAGCAGCGCAACTTTTGCATCCTTTCTCTCTTTCTTCTTCTTCTTCTTCTTCTTCTTCTTCTTCTTCGTTTCCTTCCTCCCCCTCCTCTTCCTCCTCCATGATTTCTGCTGTTTGCGTACAAATAACGCAATCAAACCACCCAACCAACAGCGTTCTTCGCTGCGAGCTAAGGGTGATATGGTTGCCAAGCTATACAGGGCGCTCTCTGAAGGTATCGCTAGTAGTTATAGAACTACTACTACTACTACTACTACTTCTAGAAATAGTTACGATTCAGAAATACACCCCCCCGCCCCCGCCCCCTCCCCCCCCCCCCTACTTTTTCGCTACCACCTTCCATCTGACGGTGAAAACAACGAATACCACAGCGAAATTCAGCTCGAAAAGGCGTCGGGGTAACCGTCCTGGAATACTCGTCTTCGTACGTAACCCAGCAAACATACCACCGCTAATCGATCACCTAAGAGGCCAATACCGACTGGATGTGAGAGGTAGTAGTAGTAGTAGCAGTAGTAGTAGTAGTAGTAGTAGTAGCAGCAGCTGTTGAGAGTAGTAACCAGTAGTAGTAGTAGTAGTAGCAGCAGCAGCAGCTGTTGAGAGTAGTAACCAATTCGGTTTTTCTTCTCTTTCTTCTTTCTTCATCCTCCTCCTCCTCCTCCTCCTACTGCTACTGCTACTGCTATGGCGGTCCTTCCCCATTCCCCTCCTGACTGTACTTGCACGACAACAGGGATAGACCCCAGGACGAATAAACGGCAGCTCAAGCAGGTAGTGTTCCACCGCTCAGAAGAAACGCCAAAAAGTGCTTTTCAGTTGTTTCTTCTTCCGTCTGTCTCATCGTATTACTACTACTACTACTACTACTACTACTACTACTACTAATATTCACGTCTTGGTGCCTGTGATTTGTTCCAAACATGCATATGTAGCATTGCAAATAGTATCTTGTTACCGTCAGCACCATGATCCAATGATGATCATCGTCATCATCATCATCAACAACACCTGCTGCCATATATGTATATAAATATATATATATATATATATATATATATATGTTCAGTGCCAGGAGATGATGTCGGCCGGGCGGTTGCAGATTCTTGTTGGGACGGAGATAATGGCGAGGGGGATGGATGTGGAAGGCGTCACGGATGTATGTAGTACCAGCTGTGTCAATAGAAATCACTACAATTGATGATGATGATGATGATGAAGAAGAAGAAACCTATGCATGAGCCTTCACCTCTGATATGTGGTGTGTGTGTATGTGTGTGTGTGTGTGTGGTTGTGTGTGTGTGTTGATATGTGTGCATGTGTACACCTTGGTCGTCTGACAGTGATAGAGAGTATACACTGCACAACAACAACTTGCAGTCCCAAAATTCTGCATAGACCGTAACAAACAACTACTGCTATGATGTCAGGTGATCAACCTGGAAATCCCACGTTCCTCGACGACCTATCTCCATCGAGGTGAGCGGCTGAGGAGGGGGGTAGACCTTGATAAGGAGGAGGGCAATATTCACTCCCTATCAAAAATTGGCTTTCCATGCGTGTGTTGTGTATTGTGTGTGTGCGTGTGCGTTTTTGCGTGCTGTATTATGGTGGTAATACTATTGATGGATGCCCTTCTTCTTCTTCTACCACCACTCATACACACCCCATCATCATCATCATCCTCATAGCTGGGAGAGCCGGCCGTTTGAAAGGAAAGCTAGCGGCGTCGTCGTCAGTATTCACCCTTGTCGGGCAGGATCAGGTAGTATTAGTAGTAGTAGTATAAGAAGAAATCACCGAACAAGATGCACAGAAACCCACCCGAAAATGGAAACAACTTGTCTGTCTACAACTGCCCCCGCATAAGAGCGTATGCTACTTCTCTCTCTCTCTCTCTCTCTCTCTCTCTCTCTCTCTCTCTTGCTCTCTCTCTCTCTCTCTCTTGCTCTCTCTCTCCCTCTCTTCATATGAATTATGATTTTCTTTTTCATTTCTATTCGCTTGCTCTCGGCGTCAGTGTCGCTATTTTTTTGAAAAACGAAGAAGATTTGATTCGGGGCGGCGTATGTTACAGCCTGTGAGTAGTGCGTGACTGCGTGCATGCAATGCAGACGAACGATGATGCTGCATTAAGACGATATAATGTGTGTATATATATATATATATATATATATATATATGTACACTGGTGTGGGTGCAAACGGAGAGGGCGTGCGTGTTAGAGAAGATCTCGCGCACCCTGCACGTGGAGATAAAAGAAGTGCTGATCACTAACTCGCAACTATTCGTCGTGAAGGAGACCCTGATGGGTAGGGGATATGATGAACTGGAGGTTGTTTGAACGTACATCGTCCTAGCTTTGATCTTAATCGATCCTTTAGTCCAAGCATGCACACGGACAAGATGGGCCCGTTACGTCACAGGTTATCCACCGATGTTACTGATGTCGGCGACGAGGACTCACATAATGATAAAAGTTGAGTGCATACTTGCGAGCGCTGCATGCGCATCGATAGATCGACGAATGAAGACAGCGATCATTGATAATTTATTGGGTGGCAGGCTCCGATAATATATGTGCGTGTGTTGATATTTAAGAAGAATAACAATGATAATGATAATGTAGATGATGTGAGGAGCTACTAGAATGTAATTCATAATATTCACTCCTAACTAACACGATTCTTGTACCATGATGTATAAGATATGCACATGTAATATTGTCACGTGCATATAGCGCAGCCCTAGTCTATCAATGCGCCGCAGATATTATTTGTATCATTTTGTGGCTAACAAAACTAGAGTAGGATGATGTATCGTCGCGGCGTCAGTTTATACATCGCTATCTCGCACACGAAGCACATATTGTCGGGCATAAGCTGATAAGCCTGCGCTGCCGTGTGATGCAGCGTTCTCCCCATTATTCGAATTACTCATGCAGTATACTTGGACTTATTGTACGAAACAGAAACCCCTTGCCATGGTCTATGTGTGCTTGTTGGATAAATGTAGGTATAGGCTTAAATGTGTGCTTTGATAAAAATAGTATTGAACATATAGATAAACTATCACATTGTAGGCGCTATTTTCACTGCTTTGGTTCCGCATTTGAAGTACATGATGATTATTCCGGTGGTTTTGCAATTGAAGTACATGCTTATTCCGAGCGTTCGTTTACATATCGTATAATCGTTTATCATTTCCAATTTGTGTCTGATACATCAATTTCCTAGAACTCTCCGCTCCTGCAATGCGGAACACCGCCGTGCTCAAAATTATACGACATTTTAAAATTTTTTAGTGTTACGAAGTCGGTTATGCCACGAATGTTCACTAATGCACCGCTACCAGGGCCAATTTTTCTGCCTTCTTTGACCACATTCATTAATGATAAATTGACGTTGCAAACCTATAAAATTTGTTTCTCATTGCTTGTTTGCGGTTGAGGCCCAGAATTCAGGCGTAGGGCGGATAATGGTGACTCCTTCCCGGAGGGTAAGGCAAACTTGCTCCACACGTGGGTCTTTGCTGACAAGTTCATTAAATTCGTGCAGGCGGTCTCTACGAGCATCTCCCTCACGGTAAACAAGGGCGCACAGGGAGTTATCCGCCATTATGAAGCCGTCTTTGTTGAGGAGTCCTTGCATCGCAATCTCGTAATACTTGACGTAGTTTGCTTTGTCGGCGTCAAGGAAGATCAAATCAAACTTCTTTCCCTGTTGAAGGAGTTTTTGCATGTGCTGGACAGCATCGCCTACCAGGAGCTCAATCTTATCAGCCACAGAGCTTGCTTTGAACAACCCGTCCGCGGTCTCGGCGATCTTAGCGTCGTTTTCAATTGTGACTACCTTCCCGTCTTTACCCAGCCCCTCCGCAAATGAGAGCGCCGAGTACCCAGTGAAGGTGCCGATGTCCAACACTGTGTTGGCTCTTTGCATCTGAACCATCATCTTCAGGAACTGCCCCTCGAGCTGCCCTACCATGCAAGGCGCAAACATCTTCTTTTCCTTGGTCACTTCTGAGATGCGGGCAACGTCCTTCGAGGCTTTGGTTGTATGAGCGGTGGCATACGCCTCAACGGTAGGGTGAAAGAGCGTGTCCTTGTTGAAGGCAGGAGGCTTCTCAGCCCCGAGCTCGATGGCCTTGCCTCCCAGTCGCTCGTTGTGTGCGTGTGTGCGGGACTCTTGGCAAGTCTTAATCCATTCATTATAGGAAAGATCTTTGGTCTGCTCGCCCCCCTTCTGGCCGACTGTCGCCTTAGAGTCCTCCCCCCCCTGCTGCTGCTGCTCCAAGGATTCGGTTTCCCTCATTCCTACGGTACCTGCTGGCTCTAAGCCAACATCCACACAGTGCATATCAACGCCAAGCCCAGCGCGAGGGTACTTCTTGCAGATCTGCTTGTACTCGTCCAGGGTCCTTCTCAGTCGCTTCTCATCAACGTCGTTTATGTATCCGCACAGGCCGATCTCGCCGCGGGGCACTGGAGCGCAGAGGTTGCCTCCCCTCTTCTCAGTGACCTAAGCATCAAAAAATAGTTTGAACGATCAGCTGTTTTGATTGATTCAAGCTTGCGTCTGCTGTTAACGTAACGTTTTAGTGCCATTCGTCAAAACACCTACATTAGGATATCCCCACCACCTCTTCTTCGCCCACAAAGAGTGAAATAAAATACCTTTTTCTGTGCTGCCCAGATCTGATCGTGATTGTCCATGATAGGATGGTACAGAGTAAGCTCCATATCACTGATTAGCTTCATAATACGATGAAACTTCTCCTCTGTGATGAAGCCCTGATCATAGGCCAAGTATGCTCCGTATCCCATGCAAGTGCCGACAGCATGCCCGTGCAGCATCCCAGATGGAATCTCGTAGCCAGGACTCCACGTGTGCCCATATGCATGAGGCCTGCATTGATGAGTTTCCCACAGGTTGCCGTACTCAGCACGAACGTATCCCTCCATAGCCTTTCCGATGATGACGTCACACATTGAGCCATACTCGCTGTCTTCAGGATTCTCCGTGCCAAACTTGGTACGGATGAGCTTGGGACCTGCCTTCTCCAATAGCTCGAATAACGACATGTCTTTCACGACAGCCATTTTAATGATCTCAGCAATACCTGCAGCAGGGCAAAGCTACATGAGGAGGAGATTTATGCAACTACTACTCTCACGTTTGCTGATGATTCATCTTCTATTGGCTGGCTATCTATCAACTACATCACCACTTTCACATGAATTCGGAGCTCATCAACTTTGGGAAGGCATCAAACACACACTCTCACACATACACACAACTACTCTGGCACTCACCGTGTCGCACCCATCCTTCATGGAGCGTCTTGAAGAAAGCACGGTCGGTCAAGGTTACGACAGGAGGGTGGTAGGCACCGTAGATGTTTTTGTACCCATAACCATCCGCGCATGTTCGAGGCGATGGCCCAGCGTCAATACCAGACACAATTGACGTGCATAGCATCACGTATGGTGTGTTACGATGATACAGAGCAGAGGCGAAACCTCCGAGGTCAGTGATCACACCGCCTCCGACAATCAAAACAGGCTCGCATCGTGCTACACCTGCCCGCTTGAAGTCAATGAGTATCTTCTCGACAGAGCTGATGTCTTTATCCTTCTCCATAGCCCCATAGACCAACTTCACAAGGGAAATATTGTGTGCCTTGAAGTAGTCTTCTATCTGCTTGCCGTATATCCCGTCAACTTGCCTATCGATGACTGCTACACACCTGCCGAGTGGCTTGTATATGTCGCGAAGCTCTGGACTTTCCTTCTTCAAAAGCCCAGTCTTTATCTTGATGGAGGTGGTAATCGTGGTACTCATCACAGACTCGATTTTCGAAGCATCTTCATTGGACAGTGTGGTTGCGTAGCACTGCCTGTAGATTGATGTTGGATACACCCCATGAGGGTCAAGCTTTTCGAGGCTATCTGCGTGAGATTTGTACTGCGAGGCACTCTTACTAGCAAGCGCAATGAAGCGGAATATTCCTTTGACACATAATTCTTGATTATCGTACACGGCAAACATGTACTTTTCCCATGTCTTACAGTCCTCCTTGCTCGTATATCTTTGAGCGAGTTTCGCTAAACAAGCACTCACCGTTCCCATGGGAAGATTGTAAAAGTATTTCAATTTCTTGAGGCAAACGAGCGCATCGAGATCGTGTGCGAATGCTTTTGCAAACTCGCCGGAGAATACAGGTAGGCGAGAAAGATGAAACAGCATATCCCGAAGCTCGACACACTCCACAAGAGCAATGGACAATTTCCTTGCGTCGTTGGAAAAGTTTTTCTTGAGAACCGATGCTGCAGCACCGAGGCCTACTTTCGCCTCGCTCTCGAGACTTTTAGCGTTAAGCGATCGTAGATCATATTGCTGAGCTACTTGCTGTGCTAATGTTGACTTAGATTTCAGGGTGCTCGAAGGGCCGCTTGAGGGAATAGTTTGCATTTCACTTGAGGGCATAGTTACTTGTGGCGAATGAAATCTATGGCTGCTGCTTCGATGGTACAGATGTGTGGTAAAAAGGCTGCTGTGTGTTATCAAGCCCCAACTCCTAGTGCCTTGGGCAGAGGAAATCTTCAGAAAAACATGGAACTGCAGGACATTTTCACATGGAAGCTGCGTTCGCGTTGGAAGAATACACTGAGATCACCTTTGTCGCCACCGCTTCCGCAATTCTGTGGTGAAAAAATCCACCGCCGTTTTAGGTCATTGCGCAAAAAGAGAATTAAGAGAGATTGAAGCACGGGACAGACGCTACTTTCGTGTCCAAATGGTACAAAATCAGCCACAGCCCTGATGGCTTTAAGGTCTCATCAAAGTACGTTTTTCCTATCTACAGTCGATCCTGCTTTCGATTAGGGCAAAAATCAATCCCTTTATTCACTGAGACAACAACTTGTAGTTACTTTATGACAGAAACAACCTAATGCAGAACGCTTTGAAGCGCTGGATATTCTGGGAGAGAGTCGAGCCCTTGCGAGGAAGACTAGGCAAGCATCTCCGGACATTTCCTTTGTCGCAGGAGAAAATTCCCATTAATTTTTAGACTCATGAAAATTAATCGACGTTGGTACCAATATCGGGAAACGGTACAATTACGGTCCTTTTGCATGCTCTCTTTGTTTGACTTCGTAGTCACCTCTGGTAATTACGGAGAGACTCTCGAGGTTGCCTCCAAATTTGTTTTAGTGGATTGCCGGTAGTGACTGGCATTCGAGTTTCTTGGATACTGATCTCGAGTGATCCCTCGGAAATATTGTAACGCCATTGTGCCCCATTCGAAATGGTGGGTGGATGGGATATGTATATCTCGAGCCTCCGAAGTGCTAAACTACACTTGATTACCATTGCTTAAATCGCGCCTCTTGGTTGGAAGAAATTCTGGTTATAATTTGCAGTGCCCTCTTGTATACAATATGAATATAGATCACCACCCATGAGATAAGGAGTGTCAACTCAATGAGCGATTTAGTAGACATAGAAAGCGATGACTCGGAAAATAACGTTCTTTTGAGCACTGTTGTGAATTCATCATCCATATCACCGGGGGAAAACCTTTCTCCAAAAAAGAGTCTCGGTAAATCACTCAGCGAGAAGAAAGCGCTGCACAAAAAAGAAGCATCACCTTCTTCGAATAGAATCTTAAGGAGATGGCGCTGTGAGGTAAATTGCATGTCTATGGCATCGAAAGTCATCCCTTTCTTCCCATTTCTCATAATTCTCGGAATATTACTGGGTTCGATGGTGAATTCGCCTTTGCAAAATGAGAAAGCTGCTGGAATGAAAATCGATTGTAAGATATTTAGCGACCGCCCAACAGCTGAGATAGTACGTCTTACCAACGCGGCCGGAATCAAAGATCCCGCAACCGAGCAAGAGTGGTTACCTTGGGTAAATGGCGGTGACACAAATTTTTCCAGTGCAAGGGCGTATTTTGATCTTCGGTCAAATTGTAGATGGACTACCCAAAAGGGCCATCACTCGAAACTTGTTCATTATTCAAACGATAAAGCCTACAATAGTCACAACTACCATTATTGGGGTTTGTGTCAGCCTCCTAATCACTGTCCAGCGATACCTGTCGATGATATTCAGCACTCAAGGATGTCAAGGCAACGATGCGATCTTGGAGGAACAGGTGAGTCCTCCTCCTCCTCCTCTTCCTCCTCTTCCTCCTCCTCGTCACGAGATAATAGATACAACGGGGGCAACAACACCATACATTGGACAATTGAACGTGTGGGTCTAATCCCCGGAATAGCTGGCTATGATTGGTCTGTAGCGAGTTACATTAAGGACATTGGTTTACTCAGCAAAGAAATCAAAGCCAATGGAGGAGAGCTTTTCGTGGTAGGCTCTGCAACCTTTCCTACGGATAAAAACGGAGAACCTTTAGGCTATCCTCCAATTCATATCCACCACTTCCACATACACACCCGAAAATCATGGGTTGCCCCGATTATTGAAGTGCATGGAGATTCTGAATGCCACAGTGCCCATGGTGGGATAAACTGTCTTGTGCGCATGCTTCCAGATGGCGTAGCACATCGTATTACGAGCCCGCTATATGTAGATTTTGTTCTCAATCATGTAAGACCGAAAGGATCCCCAGCAATAGAATACTACATGGAAATTGCGATCGCTTGGACACGACAGAGGCCACACAAGGGAGTGGGTGCCAAGATATCGTTTGGTGCTCCAGCTCAGAGGCATGGCCCGTTCGTGTATGGAATACCCCCTCAAAAGTCATCTGTATTTTGGTACTCGCACACACATAGATATGATGGCTCGTTTGTTCCTGGGCAGCAAGTATTTCACGCTCATCAGATTCGTGCCGAGTCGTTGTGGGTATTCTCTGGCCCAAATATCTCCCGAGATATCTTAGGACTCACCAAACTTGAACAACAAGCATATCCAGATTCCCCATACGTAACCAAACTTCCGTACATTCCGGAGCACTTCGGATCTACAGTTGAAGATGTAAAGAAGCACATATTAGACCACATTGCTCTGGCCACAAAATCGTCGTCGTTTTCATCTTCCACGCATAGCGGCAGGAGTGTGAAGGAACAGTTATCTCCAGTGTGTGTCATAGAAGCTCCTTGCCTAGAAATGAAATCAACTACGATGAATGGTTTGACAGCTCCTGGAGGAAGTGAAGGAGGAAGCCATGAATTGTATGATCGTCGTTCACATATCCAATGTCGCCGATGGGCTACGAAACGCGGCGACACGCTCATTGTTGTGGCTTTCAACCATGGGAACACTCTCAAAGGGAGCCAAGGAATGGGCAAAGCTGATGAGATTATCACTAGTTATCCTCAGCATTGCGGTCTCCGCGGCTTGTTCATTCCAGATGATCTAGATGTGCAATACTTCATAGATCCCGGAATATCATACCTAGGAAATTGCAACCAGGTGGAGTTGACGAGTTGCCGAGATGCACTAGAGAGTTGTCCTTACTTGTTGAATCCGGGGCACAATGCTAGCATTTCTCATCAATGTCTTGGTGACGACATAAAATGACGATGAGCAGTTGAGCAGCAATGTTCACAGTGAAGCAGTGAAATGCACACACCACTTTAGTGCATGGATCGAATGAAAACATGCTAGCATGAGCGTCGTTTCAAGATCTGAGGTGCAACGTGACATCATTCACAGCGGATCATGCAAGCATGCTAGCATGCTTGCATTGTCACACATGCATGCTAGCATGGACACATGAAGTCCAGAAACATGTCATCAAGCATGTTACATTGACACGTCTAGACATTGACACATGGATGCGCACATGTTGATGATATCATGAGAAATTTCAGCGTTGATTTATTGTTAACCGAATGTAGCAACATTATATGCATCTGCAAATAAGGTTTAATATTGCTACTAGAGCGGTGTGTTGGCGAAGCTATCCTTTTTCAGCTTCATGTGTTTACTGATTAACTTCCATCGCACTCAGATGAATGAAAAACACAACTTATGCAAGCCAACCAATCGCATTCATGACATGTAAATGCAACCTAAATATGAGCGAGAATTGCATTGTAATGGATCGTTTTGTTGTTTGGAATGACTAAACGATTCAACAGTTACCTGAACACGCGCTTGACACACCACACACGTGAAACTTTCAGTGAGCGCTTCATCCCGATGAATATCATGTCCACGCGGGCACGTACATTGAGGTCTATATTTAGTTAATGTTGTAGTCAGTGACACGCAATCATGCTTTCTGACACACAAACGATGAACTAGCTATGAGCATATACCACCAGTACGACATTTCTTTAATTTAAATAGTTTACGTTCTAATTAGGAGATGATCATCACTCAGTAGCAGGTTTGATGTGGAAGGGTCTGTAGAAACTCCAGAAATTACTCCCGATGCTGCAGCTGCCACAATATCTGGGTCAATAGCACTTGCAAGTAAGCGGTGATCGTTGAAATCATGATGAGCGCTGTCTCCATAACTGTATGGCTCATTATGCATTCCTCCTCCTACACCCATTTCTGATCGGACATGTAGGAGTTCGACTGCTTCCTGTTCTGAGAATCTCTCTCGATCCAGGACATGGAAACTATCTCTGCCAATAGCATCCACATCTACCGCTGAGGAATCATGAAGACTTCGATTGCTTTCCAGACTATTTGAAGTTTTGACAATCATTGCTATTCTATCATCATCGTAGTCACACATTTGTGAGTTTATGCCACTATTCTGAGCACCGCATGTTTCCATATCCATGCCCATCGCCCTGGATGCATCGTTAGAGTAAAAATATTTCGCTTCCTGCCGAAAAAAAATACTGGTTCAGAGTTTCACGGCTTCTCTATTGAATAAGAGTGTTCGTTTACCATAGCTTGGTGATGATAAAGTTCCTCCATAGCTTCTCTCAGTATGCTAAGGCGTCCAGGAGGAGGAGAAGAGTTTCCATGACGACTGGCCTGGGTAACATCATTTCGATGTTCTGGAGACATTCGCTGGCATTGGTCCTCTGATTTTTTCCGATTTATGCTGAAAGAAGAATTCTTACAATTTTTTTCTCCATAAAACTTATATTGATAGTATACGTGTTGATTAGATACGACGAAGCAACGTCCTCATCATCTTCAATTCGCTGAGCCTCACTTAACATGGCACTTTCATTTCCTAAAACATATGACGATAATCTGCTGTAATCCAAGTATTATAATTATCGTTCGAATTTTACATCTTCCTAACTTCTTATGTAAAGAATGATCGGTCCTTGCAATACCTCTTGAGTTGCGAAATCTAGCTCGTTTAAGCGATCCATGTCTCTCTTCCTTCAATAATAAGGACTTCGGCCTGCGTTCACTCTCATGAGCGCCCTCCTTCATCATTATCAGCATCTCTTTCTCTATTTCATCTCGTTGCCTTTGAACTTCACCACGTTTCCTTTCCATCATCTCTATGACTCCTTTTAGGTGCTCTCGATGTTTCATGTCTTCCAAGGTCGATGTAAAGGGAGAACATAACTGTCGATTTCTTGTCTTAGATTGAATTCTTTCCCCTTCATCAATGGCTTTTAGATTTCCATATTTTTCATTTGACATGGGATTTGACACCTGTACATTAACTGACATTAGTATGATTTTCGAGATGGAAGAATCTTGCTTCCTCTTGTATGATTCAAGAGCGTACCCATGACTGCTGCTGTATGATAGGTGAATGGTAGAGAGACCGCTTTGATATTAATTGGATATCTCCAGCAGCTGGCTGACTATTCTCATTACCAATGGTATCAAATGTTTCATTTCGATATTTTTGTCGTTCCCGGGCGGGTTCATCTAATACCAAGAAGTTTTCTCGATTTATTTCGTCCAATAATTAATATCTGTTACCTTCTTCTCGGGGAGGCAATTCTCTATTTTCACTTTGATTTGTCAACGCTGTGAAGCCTTCATCTTGCTTTAATGGTGTCGTAATTTTCTGACCTATTAAGTTCACGTAAAACTCTTATTTCAGTTTTGAACCTAACAACGAATGCATTACTATCTGGTTGATATTAATATCAATACGCAAACGTAATTTGATACATCCATTCAGATTACTATTTATCTCCAAGCATTACGCTACCACACGTCCTCATCATCATTGATTTGAGCCTTCTATTGCTTTGAATCATTAAGTGTTTCTGATATATTCGAAATAGAATAAATGTTGTTGCTTTTCCATTTAAATATTCTTTTATAGTTATGTATGCAACAATGATGTTGTTTGCATTAAGCTGTTAGTACCGAGTCGCGCTGCAAATCTTGTTCGCTCTCCTTGGCCTAAGGATGTAGGAATCAGAAAAAAGGGATGATGCTTAATGTTACTGTTACCTGCTTACGACGTCGCGCCCTCAAGTATCTCATCATCATCATTGCATCTGATAATCTTTCATCTTCATCATGTTTTCCTATAGCCTGTATCTCATCGACATCCAAAGATTGTGTGGATTTTCTTGCTGCTCTGGTTCTTCCTGAATTAGATTCTGAAGAATGGATATTTTCCTCAATTTTTAGGGTGTTTCTTTCCAGCGTCTTTGAATCCGAAAGGAGGGTATTTGTACTCACTCGTGGTGTTGTAGATGATTGTGCTAATTGCAAATCGCTAGAGCTCTTATGAGAAGGTCTACTTTCAACTTGTTGGTTTCCAGGTGCTCTTTTCATAATCATCGCATTATTCAGCGATCCTCGGTTGCTCTTCATCTTACTATCGGCAGGTAGCTGGGAAACGTTGCTGCTCTCCTTTTCCTCAGCCCCTTCCTGTGTAGATTTTGTTTTACTTTCGAGATCGGAGGAGGTTGATGCATTGGACTTAACAAGTGTAAAAGTTTTCCTTCTGCCTTCTATTGTAATTTTCCCATCTGTCGTCGGTTCATCGCAGGTATCCGTTTGCTCTATTTTTGCGCGTCGTCGTCTTCTACTGATTTCACTGGGACTTACATAATAATCCGCTTTAGATAGAGTTGAAGCTAAAAGCACAGGACTACGACCTGACGCGTGTGTGGCCATTGCTGATATTGTGACTCCTTTACCTTCGACTGACTTGATATCGGGTGTTGATTTGGTGTGTATATCATGTGCCTCACTTGCTTTGTTATTACTAGGTTTGAACTTCCTTTGCCTCGACCGCTTACTGTCCTTGTGAATTCTTACATCCCTTCCTTCAATGCCGTCGCCATCTCCGCATTTGCTCAGAATGTTTACCTCTGCACTTTTCTTGAGAGGGAATTCATTTGTATGAACCTGTTCTTGCTGCAATAATGCTCGATGGAGTGCTTTCTTTAACGCAGCTGCATGCTGCTCCGCGCTGATAATGCCACTTTCATTTCCACAGTTTTTATCCAGGTGACTGAAAGTTTGCTTCGCACCAGAGCTAGGACGATCTTTCCCCAACATTTTTTTATTGTTCTCTACTTTGTCTTGATCACCACTCGAAAGACGTCTACAACTGCTGGGGGCCTTGCTTGCTAGCTGACCATGTGAAAGTTTTGGGGGCAATATATGTTCCATATTTGAAAGTTTACTTCCACCTACCAGACTTGTTGATGAAGATCTTAATATAACCCCCTCCTCATAGATCTCGATGGACCTGATATCATGTGTGTAGCACTTATAACTACAGAAGCAAGATGACAATTTTTAGTTCTATATTCATGTTTGCCTGTATGATTCTACCTTTTAACAGCTACAAGGGCATTACTATAGCTTCCAAGTTGCATCAATGCAAGCCCGCGTACAAAATGAATCGTAGCCAAATGATCAATCTACTCAAGAATTGAGTTGGTTTTAATTTCAAACGTGGTAAGACGGTAAGATAGCGTCACAGACCTCTTCTGTCGATGGAGAAAAAGTAAAGGTCGAGCTGCGGTACAATAAGTCAAAGAGTCTCACAGCTTCTGAAGAGTCTATACATGCTCGTTCAAACTGCTGCAACTATTAGAACAAACATAAGAATTGATTTAGCGTGTGATAACATTTCATGTGTAATTTTCTGAACTAACGTGGTATTCTGCTAGCGATCGACAGTATGTCAGTGTCCATGCTCCCGCTACTAACTTGAATGGGTCGTCTTTCTCCAAAAGTCCCTTAAATATATGTTCTTTTCAACGGAAACACCAAGAAGGGGGAGTTTAGTGGAGCATTAAGATACGAATCGTTACCGATTGCGAGGTTTTCAAATAGTTCGGATTGATCTTTATCATACGAGAAAGCGGTTTGTTATCATGTTGCTGACCCAGCAAGTATGTCAGCGCAACCGTGAACAAATCTCGAGCTGCCTCAAAATTTCCACGATTGTATTGCCTAATAACATGAATACTCTTATGAGAAACCCCATCATAAATTGTGTAATACGTGCTATTATGACTGACATTTTTCCGTTCTCAAAGTTTTCCTCAACAGTTACCATCTCAATAGAAAGGAAAGGTTCTGTTGTTCCGAGCATCATGCTAGCCTTGGGTTTCTTCAGAGTATTGCTGATACTATGACCAATACCTCCTTCAACGCACAACTGCTGGTAAATTATATTTTGTTTCCTTTCATTCCATTTTGGGTAATCCAATATTGACTGCAGCATGCCAGTGTTTTTGCCTCGGCTATCGTTGATGTTAAGATTTGAATTCGTATTGAAGCTTTTGGAAGTTTCATTCTTTTCAATGTACGATTTTTCTGCGAAATCTTTGATGTATTGGGTATGATCTCTTGATGAGAGAATATCAGAAGACATAATTGTTTGTTTAGATAGCTTTATGCGCTCTATTTTTCCTTCTCGGATTGCCTTTCTATTCCTCCCCATGATATTGTTCTCCCCCTTCAATAATTGACTAGATTTAGTGCTGAGCTGTGAATTGAATTCGAATCCTGAAGATGAGGGTGGTTGGGTGACATAGAATTCCGTGTTACTAGATGAGGTCCTATTTCCTCTAAGGCTGTCTAAGTTCGTAGTTGAGAAAGATTGAATATGGGAATCAAGTTGAGGATAATCAGTGGTAATGGGTAGTGTAGATTCAAATGTATTAGTATTTTGCAGGATATTATTCATATTTCGCGAACGACTTGTCGAAGTTGTCAGCGGCAAGTGTGACGAGCTGGCGACAATTGCAGGACGTTTTATCTGCCTACGTGCAGGTGATATGAAGCGTTTTCTAGATCTTAGCGTATTACTTTCTGATTTAGATGTAACCCCGTAGTTATCAGTCATAGCAGGAATTGCTGGTAATGGTAGAGGTGGAGAATGGCCGGTGCGAATTCGTTTGGGTTGGTGCGTGTCGTCGCTCGACTGCCTAGTTGGGTGTTGTGTTCTAATTCTGATCCTATGTTGAACTCTTCTATTTTGAAATGAATGCGAATGAGCCTTTATGCGCGTTATCGAATCAGGTCGCCTAGCCCCCCTCCTTTTTTCTTTTTTCACTACGACACGATTGTCTTCCTTTATACAAACATCAGATTTACGGCTAGCTCTCCTCATGAGCGATATTTGCTGATTTGAATGAATCAAGCCCTTCCGCTTCCATGAAGCTTTCAGGTTCTGGACCCATTTACGTAGCCGAGACGAGTTAAATGTGGACAGCGACGCTTCTCTGGATTCTTGTTCAAGTTGAAAGTAAGAAACCAATCCATCAGATTCAAACCCTTCAATGTAATTTTCTGAAGAATTGGAGGTAGATAAAGATATTGGGGAAATCGGGTTCAATGGGTTCCTCAAAACCCTCTCATTGCCTGAAGTTGGTTTTGTTTTAGGAACATTTCTTTTCTGTGTCCCCCGTTTCAATTCGTCTTGAACATCGGTTTTGTCCTACATTATTGGAATAATAACACGTCATTGGAATCGGATCTTAATATCTTAATATGGAGCATGGAGTGATGTTTAAGATATCAAACATGCATCTTTTTAATGCATTGAGATTTGATAAAGTTGAATGAAAACATTGCATGCTACCGATGCTCCGATGCTACCTGTATTTTTTCCTTAATGATGGTGCCCTCATCGACTATACTTCTAGAGCGAAGCAGGATCCTTTCGCTTGGGGACGCAGCTCCAGCACATTTTTTCCCTTGCCCTTCTTTGTTGCTTAGAGTCATTTTTTGTTTGTCAAGAAGTTATCCCTAGTGGAGAAGGAAAAAAGTCCTCCTTCCTTTTTTTGTCCGGTCCGGGGTAGGTGTGATATTTTTTGCGAGGCTCTTTGGATTTACAAAGCCATAATTGAAACCTGATGCACATTTCCTAGTTGGTTCTTGTATCAAGTCAAGCTTGTACAGCAAGCTTCATCATCGAATTGTTGAAAAAGGTCGCCATTCTTCAGAGCAGCTCAATAGCAGCGCATATATCCCTCATTTTGCCTCTGTTTACTATGTCGCATATCCAAAATGGCATGGGGAAATTGTTACAGAGAGATGCTCGTATTATTTCTCCTTTGGAAAACACATTGACAAAAATAAAAGTCGAGAGCATCAAAAGTTTCGTCCTAATTCATCAGTTGCACGAGCAGTCATGACGGCCAGTTCAGAGAATGTCGCAACCAGGTGAATCGCGATAAATAATCATTTTAGAAATTACAGGGGTATTTATTGAGGCGACAACATTAGATCGACAACGATCTTAGTATGCGACATCTGCAATGGGGCCACAGCATGTGACCTTGCTTATATTTTTATACGTGGTGTCTGGGTCTACGTTGGATCCGGAGATCTGTGCGAAGGGCCCATACAAGTACCTAGCATTAGAGGGAGGTGGAGTTAGAGGAGTAACCTATTCTGGGGCAGTCCGCGCTTTGCAGGATGCAGGGATACTGCAGGGAATGGAAGGTTTTTCGGGAACGAGTGCGGGTTCTATCGGAGCTGCATTATTAGCAGCAGGATATGAAGCTGAAGAGGTTGCGGATGAACTTCGGTTGGTCGATTTTAAGTCCTTCCTTGATTCAAGTGGGAACGTGTTCGTAGACGTGTCCAGGCTAATGGCAAATTTCGGATGGTATTCTGGAACTCCCTTGTTAGATCTGGTAGAAGGAATGCTCTTCCGAAAGACAGGGGTTGCTAATGTAACTTTTGGAAAATTGTACGAATTGTCGAAGAAAGAGCTCCGAATAACCGCGGTTAATATGAATACAGGAGTCTTGACCTTCTTTGATCGTCGCTCTGCTACTGACATGCCTGTGGCAAAAGCTGTCTTAGCCTCCTCAGCGATACCTTTCTTCTTTAGGCCTGTATCTTATAATGGGGATCTCTTTGTCGATGGTGGAGTTGCAAGATCATTACCATTAGATGCATTTGCAGGAGATAACGGAACAATACTCGGCCTGTCGCTAATGCGACATGGGAGATATTCTAGGATTGTAAGGCGAGAATCGTTCGATAGCCTCCCAGAGTATGCAATGCAGCTCCTCATGATATTTGCAAGTTCAGCCACACGCTCGGTCGACGACTACGACCATACCGATGAGAACACCGACATGGCCAGCTTTAATGTATCGGCAGTCCATCCGGTTTCATTCGATCTGTGTGAAAGTCACAAAGATTTCATGGTTAGTGTAGGCTACAATGATCTTGCGGATTTACTTGTCAAATGTGGTCATGCTACTGAAGCCATGTTACAGCGACCATCTCGATACGAACAACTGCCTCCATGCAACGAGGAGGGGAGGGACTTCAGTGTTCCTAGTGGAGTTGAGGATGAAATGGGAAGGATAGAAGATGGGGATACACAAGAGCGAAGTATCTTCGAAAGAAGTAGTGCAAACCAAGGTTCCTCGAGCACGACTTGGTGGTTGTGGTTATTGAAAGGTGACGCAATAAAATTTATTCTTGAACGGAAAAAAGCATGCGCTATCACTCTAGTTACAATAATTATCAGTTATTTTTCGATACGATATCATTTTGCTGACACCTGCTGCTGGCGCACTAAAAACAACCCCCCTAAGATAGAAATGGACAATAAGAGCATAAAAATTATCCTTCAGAACATTCCCGCCCTTTCTGACCATGCTTGTTCTGAGCTTCACAGTCGTTTATCGGCGGAATTATATGCTCGTTTGAAAACCAGTGTCTCTAAAGATAGAAAAGAAAAATGAAAATGACATGAACAGTTATGAAAATTGATATAGCTTATAATAATTGAAAGGCAAGGCAACGAATCATGTTACATCTTTATATCTTATAACATCTCTAGATGGATCGACATGCATGCGTGCAAACTCAACAAGTCTAGCCAACCATTGCCAATGCTGATAGAGCGCATGCGCATGGCTAATTTGATATTGTGCTGCACCGCATACGCATCGTGCTAGCGTGTCAACACCATCATCTTCTCATGTACAGCAGACATGCATATCAGTGTCTATCGTGGCCCATCCTACGTTTGCTAATAAGAGGTGTGGCATCCATCTAGCTAGCCATGTCATATTGGTCTAGCGCTAGCAGGCAACTCTAGAGCGAGCTAGCTAGCTAGCTAGCAAGCTATGGCTAGATCTAGAGACAGTTGGCGGCATCAGACGCTGTGCACGTGCGTATCTGTCAATGTGAGACGGATATATGCATGATGAAATGTTTAAATTTTTCTGTGCAATGTTCAATGATATGGCCTTGACACGCACATGACAATCTAGCAATCTTTCTCATGTGGTTGTGCCTACGCATGCATGCCTCTGTAGATCTAGAAACACGTACCAGGCTGCTAGCTAGCTAGCTAGCAGCTACACAGCTGCGCGATACTCCGCAGATGTGTAGTACACATTGCTAGATTGTGCACATACATCTAGATATGTACGTATCGTACGTGCCATATTATAGCGTGTCGCATATACGTATTCCAAATCTTGGCCAGCTAGCCAGCTGTGCGATCCATATACTGTTTAGCTTGGTGATAAATACATACATGCGCAAGAAGTCACCACAACACAGAGTGCTAGAGACAGATTAGCATGTTGGCTTGCGGCTGTGCTGTATACGACGCTAGGACGTTGTAACTACGCTTCGATATGTGAATGCGATACTCTAGATTTCTAAGCATATCTTGCAAATAGCCAAGTGTGCATTGATTATGTTATCCATTATCCACAAGGAAGGCAAAAACTTTAAAACGTTCAAATTTGAAGAACCATCATTTATTTGCCTGTATTGAGTGTACGCTCTTAATTGTTCAGACGCATATGCATACGCATGGAATTGCACTGTATCCACCGAAAACAATGTGATTTACAAGGGCACTACTTTTTAAGAAGTGCCTTCAGGGCTAAACAAGCTATCTCGTTTCACACGTCAATACCAATATCAATAAACAAAACTAAGACTCCGACTGTCATTGCAAATTTTGTTATTTACTTGACAATAACCTTCAGGCCTGCCTCAGCAAGTGACTTCTGTGCTTCCTCTGCATCATCCTTCGAAAGTCCCTCCTTGATAGCTTTAGGGAAACCAGAGATGAACTCCTTAGCTTCCTTCAAACCAACACCGGTGACCCCACGGATAGCCTTAAGGGCAGCAACACGCTTGGAATCATCGACACCCTCGAGGATGACATCGAAGGAATCCTTAGCCTCTTCCTCAGCAGCAGCACCTCCAGCAGCACCAGGAGCAGCCATCATTACGGCTCCACCAGCTGCAGCGGATGCATCAACTCCAAAAGTTTCCTCAATCTCCTTAACGAGCTGGGAAGCCTCGATGAGGGACATAGTCTTCAACTTCTCAACAATCTCAGAGACAACAGGGGAGACTTCAGATGCACCTTCACCATCTGAAAAAAAAAAGTCCAATTAGAGTAATCATCATACGATTGTTTCGAAAGGAAAGATGTAATGGTCAGTAATTAGATTCAATGGTGTGCACATACCATATACGCGCATATTGCGCAAGTTTCTTGCAACACGGCTGGTGTGCATAGGTCTGAAAGCGCTCATAGTTCCCCGGGATCGCACAGCAGGAGCACCAAGCTCTAAAAGTTTCGTAATGAATGAGAGATGTTTCAGGTTTAACTACACCAAACCCACCACCCTCCCCAGTGTTATACTCTTCCAGTCGCCTACGACAATTTAAAATCGTACTATCCAGTACCTTGTCTTGAAGAAAATGCTAGGGAGCAAAGGAGTGCTACAAGGGAGACATTAACAAGGGCGGAAAGGCCGAAGATGCAAGTGCGTGAAGTAGCCATGGTAGGGGGGTGTGTTTTGTGGTCTGAGTGGAAGATGCGGGTTGTCGGAGCGAGGGACTCCTGCTAAATTACAACGCCGTAAACCCAAAAACCAGTACATTTTGGCTCTGCGTCAACATGAATTACATGTCGGATACAAGTTTACATCGGCATTTCTGGTTGCATTGATACATCGAAGTTGGTGTGCACAGTAAGACCGAAAGGTGAATATCTTGAACATTGAAACCCTTTCAAAAGCGGAAATATGTATATACTCAGTATAACAAACTAAAAATTTACCCTGCGTATGTACAGTCTATGCTTATTATGGATGCAAAAATAGACTTACTAGAGCGGGTTGGAAAGGACCGCGCAGTAAACAATAATTCGGCAACCGAAACAAAATGCAGAAGGCGCATTTTATTTTTCTCACCAAATTAAATCTCGGGGATGCCGGATCGGAATCGACATCGGAACCCATGAAGAAGCATCCTCCTCCCCCCTGTCCTCCCAAGCGGACTTACAACCAGCCAACTAGCAAATTTATAGGGCTTCTCGAAAAGATCATATCTAAGCCCAAGGAGTGTGTTCTAACAGCTGGACTGACGAAGTATGGTAAAGATCGGAGCATTTTCTCAGGGTGCACGCCTGCAGTAGTTGTGAAGCCCAGCTCGACAGTTGAGGTAGCGGAAGTTGTTAAGCTCTGTTCAGGTAACCTTTAAGTACTAGTACTATTGGATTTTTTATCCAAAATCCTAAAATAGTTGCTTCTTTCAATTGTTTCCAGAACACACCATCCCCATTACGACAAGGGGCGCCGGCTCCGGACTTGAGGGAGGGGCCATCCCTCTTGAGAAAGGCGTGGTTCTCTCCACGGAAAATCTCCGAAAAATCGAGGTTGATCCTGTGAACATGTACGTTGACGTGGGAGCTGGCGTTTATAAAAATGAGTTGAACAAGTATCTTAAGAAGAAGTATGGGCTAATCTTCGGTCCGGATCCTGCATCGAACCCCTCTCTCGGTGGGATGGTCTCCACATCAGGCTCTGGGCTATCTACAATACGCTATGGAACAACAAGGGAAAATGTGATTTCCTTGGTTGTTGTTACTCCACAAGGAAAGATTGTGCGAACAAGGCAAAAGGTTCGTAAGGCCTCAACAGGATACGAGCTCACGCAGCTCTACATAGGAGCGGAGGGAACTCTCGGTGTAGTCACAGAGATTTGCGCGAGAGTGTTTCCATTGCAAAGGAAAAGAGCGGGTGTTGTTTCTGTGCTACCATCCCTTCGTTCTGCCTGTGAGGCTGTTGTCTCCATTCTAAAGCTACCTCGAGGCTCTCTTGCCAGGTGTGAGCTTCTTAACGCCGAGATGATTGAAGCAACCAACGCGTGCTATGGAACTACGCTAGATTGCGATCCAACGCTCTTCCTCGAATTCCAATCTAATAATATAGAAGTTATACGTAGAGAATGGGAAAGGATCAAACAAGAGTTGATGAAATTTGGAGTCAGAGGAACCCAGTATTCGGAGAAGGAAAAAGAGATTGATAAAATATGGGGAGCGAGGAGGGGATGCTACTGGTCCGTGGTCAAATATAGAAAGCTGACGATGAATAAGAAGAAGATAGATAAAAATTATTCTACTGACGTGTGCGTCCCAGTGAGTCATCTTGCTCAATGTGTTGCAGAAACTGAGGAAGATTTCAAAAAAATTAACCTTCCATGCCTTATTTGTGCGCATATTGCCGATGGAAACTTCCATTGTAATGTTCCATATCAAGATGATGAAAAAGGTCTGTTCAAGGATGCGGAAAAACGGTTAATTCAAAGAACAGTGAGGTTTGGTGGTGCAGTGTCTGGGGAACACGGAGTTGGCATCGGCAAGCGGGATCACATATGCCTCGAGCACGGAGAAACTCACATTAATCTGCAGCGCAGCATTAAGAAGGCGTTGGATCCTAAGTTCATCATGAATCCCCACAAGATTTTTGTAATGGATGATGACAATGAAACCAAAGAGTCAATCCAATCGTCGTTATAATGAACCTAGTAGTGAGCGTGATCATTTCTGTACATCTTGTGATCAGCATGATGCCTGGTTAATTGCACACCTTAACAATGAAAAACTATCATTAAGTCATTACTAGTCGCCTTGTGTTATCAATTATTGCTTTGAAATAAACTATCTGTGGAGCGAATGCGATTCAGAGTGCAGGACGGAGCATCTTATTATTCTTACATCGATAGAGCTCCCCATGCTATAGCATATAGCGCGCACAGCGCATTGAATGCAGCATGTACGCACTGTAGCACCATGCACGACGTACATTTACGTACAAAAGCGTCAGCATAAATTGTGCACCATAGCATGAAACTCACAGCGGTATTGTGTCCTAATTGCCTTATTGTTTTCATCATGCAACGCACACAAATGATCAATGTTCTGGCGAAGCTGCAGCAGATGCTATATAGCTAACGCTACACTTGAATAACTGGCATGGGGTGTCCTAAAGTGCATAACAATAAACCGCCGTGTGCAATCCGTCGCGCCACATGTATCTGCCTAAATGAACGAACACCTTCGTTTACAAAGTGAAGCATTTCCACAATATGAAATGCTATTAAAAAGAAGGTCTTGCAGTCGCCAATATTTCCGGAATGGTTAGATCCCATTGCTCCAAGTAACTGAATAAAATACAAAATACTAATATTCAGAGGAAGTCATTGCCGCAACTCGAAAACCACACAAGTTTACAACACGCACTTCACGATCAGATTATCTTTTCCAAGCGTCAAAGTGATATTTCCTGTGAAATATGTTCTATAAAACACAACACGAACATGTAATTCCAACGTGAACAGGTCGATTTCCAAATCATTAAGTTGTTTTTACTTTGGGCGCAAAGGAATATTGAAACAAGCAACTTCTCGCCACTTTGCCTAAAAATATTTGAACAAATATTTCATCCGATAATTTTCGGTGTGTGCTGGGAAATGTACACATCTATTACCACAATTTTATCATCGCCGACTACGTAAACATCGCCCAGTAGTTCTAGCTCGCTAAGTATCATTCACAACCATACCAACGAATTCATTGTTCGATAGTCATGTCATGCTCTACTCGAAACGATCCTTGCTGATTTGTGGTGTACCTTCTCTCAGCTACAAATAAAGCCTTTGTTCCACGCACGAATTTCTGTAGACCCTTAATTATATTGCGCAAAATACAGATACCATAGGTCGCTCTCATAAGAATGATTCAAACCCTTCTATATCTAATTTCAACCATTATCCCGTTATTATGGCCAAGAATGTTTACCTTAACTGACATCTGCGGATCGGTGAAAATGCAGTCGTCTGCGTATATCTCCTAATAACAAACAAACGGGGTAAGAGAAATATACGTGCACAGAATAGTGCTTAAACGTATGAATATTATACATATGCATATATATATATATATATATATATATATATATATATATATATATATATATGTATACACACATATTATATGACATTACTCGTCGAAGGTGAATTTCGTGGCCCGTTATCAAAACCATAGTAAGTCAAGAATACTTACATTACCTGAGATATATCTCCAGATACTAAACACTTGCGGTAAATGAAATCTTGCTGCACAATGTCTCTAATATCTTGGATCGGCAAACCGATGCTTTTTCCAGTGTTCCCTACCCATATTCATGATTGTTGGAAAAAAACATGCCTTGGAATAACCACAGATTCACTAAGCGTATCTTTATTCATGACCCGTGATGATATTAACAACTACGACTATCATCATCGCTGTGGGCTCCGTTGATTATGGACGAAGACCGACATCATGATGATCCTTTTGCTACACCTGATGCTGCTTTGGAGGCTTCACACTTTTGAGTGAGGGAAAGAAGAACAGCACCACCTAAGATTTTTGGTCCTGCCCTCAATGATTGCCTTCGTGAATAATGATCTCCACTGGGAGAAGTGGGGACACTTCTGGCACCACAACTGCTTCTACTGTCACACCGAATACTGCGTGCTTCTCCCCCCCCTCGTCTCTTGATTTTCGTGCCTCTAACCGCCACCAGATTACTCGGGGAATAGTAGTCGCTAGAAATTATACCGTTTGAGAATAGAGGGCGTTGAAATGCGGGAAGAGCAATTGATGAGCAGCTGGAAGTGATGGTAGAAGCAATGAAAGAGGTAGTGGTAGTAGTAGCATAGGCCATAATTGTGCTGCTCGCCACATTGACGAGGACGACGAAGAAGGAGAAGGATAATAACGTTGTAACTATAACTGTAATTGCTGCTCTACGCCTTAGTATCGTGGTCACTGATCGGCAAAAGTTATCATTGTTCCACATTGCGTAATAGTTCCTTTCTCCGCCTCCCCCGTCACTGCGAAGGACGAAATCCTATTCATCGCACAGACAAGTAGTATCGATGAGAAGGAGTATCTTCATAGTAAACGAACGACAAAAGGTAAGATAGCACAGGAGAGTATAAAGAGCATGTAGGGGCATCACCCTGACGACGACGTACTAGCGCTACTACCACTACAGCTACTGATAACTTTAAACGCATTCACGTTTATTCGTGTTCGTATCAGTTTATTTACTACTTACGAATGAGATCTGGCTGATCTACCCCCCTTCACAACTGGCAGAAGATCTGGTTGCTGTTGAAATGAATCAACAGAGATGCTGCGGTGCCTTTCCGGATAATCGTACGACGGCTTCTTCTCTTCTCCGGTTCGAAGAGATGATATTTTAGGAATATTCACCACAAAATATCCTATATTCGTAGTCTGGGTGTATATAGAACTATTGTAGTTGTTATTTCAAAACACGATGAGTATTTATCACGATTTATCGATAGATTTTACGTCCAAACTCCAGTAACGTAGTTGAAAAACCATCCTGCCTGGTATCGACATTCGAGTTTTTTTTAGGTAATTATACGCAGGACAATCTACTTGTTCAATTATTGTTGTGGAATTATTGCGGAGTTGTTGCGGAGTTGTTGCGGAATTGTTGCGGTATGTACAAGTGTCATTGTTGCTTCCGACGCTCCCCCCCCAGCCGGTAGGAACGAAACGGAAACAACCTAAAACCCAAGGTTGCGTGTGATCGGTCCTACTACGACCAATCAACAAAATTTCGTGCGGAGAGAAGTTGGAAAACACAGCAAGTGGAACAAGCTTCACCCATGGAGGTCGAGCACCGCCAAAGGTCACTAGCTAGATTTCCAAAACACACACACACACACTTCTTCCGTATCACGGGTGTTTCTGGAAAAACAAAAACTATTCTGCAACTTCTTATGTTGCTGCTTCCTCTTCTCCTCCTTCTTTTTCTTCTTCTTATTCTCCTTCGCGTTCGTTCTAATAGGGAGTTCCGAAAGTATGCAATAGACGATATCGCAGGAATCTTTGGACAGCTGCTGCTTCAATTGAAACAGCAACAACAACCACCCAGACACCACAAAAATAATGGGGACAATAAGGTTTGAGAACAATCCGTACATCATCTTGATTATGAGCGCTCGCCTACACGCCACCGAACACGAATTATCTCATTTGCACCATTACTTCCGTAGGAGGGAGGAAAACAGCACGGCCAAATAAGCAATAATAGTAGCGACAACACCCTAGTGATTGGAGATCGTCAAGCGGTAGTGTTTCGAAACAGAGAAGAATGGAAAGAAAATAAGCGGGAGTATGTAGGAGTTATAGCTGCGTAAATAAACCGAGAACAATAATACGGAAGAAGAAGAAGAAGAAAGATAAGCTTCGAAACCTTCTTTAATATGACTATAGCGTTCGTACGAGATACAATAAAAATGGGCCAGAGCATGTGTGTGTGTGTGTGTGTGTGTGGAGACGAATGCTTCTACCCCGCTTGAAAAAAAGGAAAGGAGTAAGCAAGTCAGTAGGTAGGCATGCATGCGTCATGGTTGGTGCTTCTTCTTCCTGTGGAATATACTTGCTGCTGCTATCACCTTTGTGCTGCATCCTCATCTTATTATTACGATTATTTAGGAAAATCTTGTGAGTTGCATTGAATGCATCCTGCTATACGGCCTCAAAGGGGGTGCGTGCGTGTGCGTAGAAACTCTCTTCATAAGAACGAATCGTAACAATCTCAACCGATATCACTCATCATCCTTTGTGTTTGATGAATTGTTGATATTTATAATATAATTCGACTAATCCATGCAAAAGCCGTGCTTATTCCGTTGATGTTGTTGTTTGAAGGTTGGTATGCAAAGACGACTTCATTCTGGGGTTTCATCCAAGATGTGGCCAAGGTAGTAGTAAGTAGTTCTTCTTTTAAGTGATAAATCAATAGATGATGGTGTCTTAAAGATAGATCGATCACCGTTATCATCCTGCCGACCCGAATGATGGCCCTCTCCCCCTTCTTCTCCTCCTCCTCTTTATCATATATATATATATATATATATATATATATATTAATATATATAATTGGTAGACAAGTGAATTTCTTCGATTTTTCAATATGATTTTTAATCTTTGAGTGGAGGCCTCCTTTCCATTATTCCAGCACCTTCGTATTCTCTGTTACTACTACTACTACTACTACTACTACTACTACGGCAGTATCGCCACCCCTTCACATATAACACACACACATTACTTCTAAGGCAAACTTGGAGTCAAAGCCGTTTCAAGAGGACTTCAAATTTGCACACAGTTTATATTTTGACAATGATAAAGACAATGTGGAGAGGGGGAGGTAGTACTAGTTTTGTTACTACTATCTCGTAATAATAATAATGATGATGATGATGATGATGATGGTGATTAAGACGATGGTAAGCATGCAGATGAGATTAATGTGTTTTATTACTACTACTTCTTATTCTTCTTCTTCTTCTTCTTCTTCTTCTTCTTCTTCTTCTGCTTGTCTATCAAAGTAATACTAGAACTACTACATTAATGACGATGATGATGATGATGATGATGATGATGATGATGTTCATCACAGGGCATGGGTGAGGCAGTGCCTCAATGCACGAAGATTAGACTTGGCAATTCGAATAATCGCCATGACGCCACGTGTTGTAGTCAGATGGGTTGGACAACATTCGGTATGTTGTTTGTGATTACTACCACTTATACTACTACTACTACTACTACTTATTGTCATTAGATGATTGGGAGACGACATTATCTTCATATTTGTTTATCATGATTGATCATGGCGATATCATGATGAATGCGTACAGTTTTGTTGTTGTTGTTGTTGTTGTTGTTGTTGTTGTTATGATAATACTATCTTTTTAAGATGGGCCACTATGTACTGACTTTGGTTGTCTCACCTGCACGTATTATTGATCTATTCTACGATGATGATTTGATGTCGATGACGACGATTTGCCAATAATAATGGTGTTTGCCCGGGATCATCATATTATTTCACATAGGAATATTAATAATAATAGTAATAATAATAATAATAATAATAATAATAATCATGATATCTTCTTCTGTTTCTTTGTCTAGGTATGGGCCTCTTCAAAGGACGTGGGCAGATTACTCAAGATTCTCAAACGTAATAGCAGCAGCATAAGCAGAAGAACAAACATGCACAAAAGCATACAATAAATAAGTGAATGGTTAATGAGTATCTTCTCCATTTAGAGATGTCCTCACCCAAAGTGAAATTTGAGCTGCAAATGTACCATTCAGTACGATACACATGGAAGGTGCGTGATGACGTTTCTTTCTTTTTTTGACTCTAGCAGCCAGAGAGAGAGAGAGAGAGAGAGAGAGAGAGAAGCAGTATGTTGTAGTAGAGTGTTCTTTGTCGTCATGATACTACTACTCCTCAGTCGTTTCGTAAAGTTGTTAGTAGTAGCAGTAGTAGTAGGCGCATAGTAATACAAATCATGCTGTAGTAGTAGTAGTAGTAGTAGTAGTAGTAGTAATACACTCAACTTAAGCATGATCATGATCGTCATGATAGTCATGCTCATGCTCATGCTGGAATTCTCCTCCTCCTCCTCCTCCTCCTCCTCCTCCTCCTCCTCCTCCTCTTCAGATCGTGGACGGGTTTCCAACACGTGTATACTGCAAACCCAAGCCCCCGCCATGTATAAGACTACTAACACTTCAGTATAGTAGTAGTAGTAGTAAGGCTTATTCTCCATCAATCACGTAGTGGCGACACGCCATTCAGTGATTAGTAGAGAGCAGTAGCAGCTTGCGTGTGTATGTGTGTGTCGTGTGAGCGATTTCGCAACAACTACATATAATTATTAGAAGTATTATTAGTGTCATTATTCTCATTATTAATATTATTGATATCTAGTTCCAAAAGGAGGAAGAAAAGCCCTTATGTCTAGGAAAGTAGCAGGTTGTGATAATAGTCGCTCAGTGCTAAATACTACCATACTCAAATCATTGGATTTGGTCAAACATCAAAATCAGCTTACAATGTTCCCTTTGAATAATAATATCGGATGGGTGGGTGGCAGCAGCCGTGTTGTTGGTAGTAATGCTTGTAGGGAGTAGTACTGGGGTGTTGTCGAGTAACCTTGCAGCATCATTACATACTTGTCGTTATTATTTTCTCTGATTACTACATCTTTCAATGTGTAACGATCCAGGCCAAAATAGAAGCGCCACCAGAGGAAAAGCCGTGAGCACTAAAAATAGGTGGTTGTGTATTGATGAGCGTGATAATGTTGTTTGGTTGTCTAATGGTGATGATGATGATGATGATGTGTTTTGCATACTCTCTCTCCTGCTCCTCGTTGTCGTTATCACCATCATCATCATTATTATTAGTATTATTATTACGTCTGTGCGGTGGTGTTGTAATGGCATTCATTGCTCCACACTACTACTACCAACTACTACTTCTCTTTCAGTCGTAAGGCCGAAGGTGTTCTAGCGTCTCTATTTGATGATGATGATGATGATGAGAAAGGGGGGAGGAGGAGGAGGAGGAGGCGACAGCCTAAGAATCAGTACCAAACCACGTCAAAAGGTCACCCCCCCCCTCCCTCCTCCTCCCCCTCCTCCTCCTATATTGCACCTACTTATGCAAACCTGCCTTCTTCGTCTTATTCACTAAAAGAAGAAAGAGAGCAACCAAAGCTCTATCTATAGCAGCAGCAGCATCAACACCACAACACTGAAAAGATAACAAAACAAGCAACATTGAGACTATTGATGATGGGTATTCTGGTCAATCATTATCTGCCTGCACTGCATTCCCTTGTTGTTGTTCTTCTTCTTCCTCTAATCGGGGTGCTGTTTATCTCTCCGGCTTCTTCCACTGCAACAACAACAACAGCAGCAGCAGCAGCAGGTCGTGGCCATTCCTCCTCATCAACGTCGGGAGGAGGAGTAATAGCTGCTCCTAACAGTCCTTGGATCGGCTACACTGATGAAGTATTATTATTATTGTTGTTGTTGTTGTTGTTGTTGTTGTCGAGGGCTAAACAGCATGTTGATTGTCGATAAGGCCAGTTTACTGAGTAGTAGTGGTAGTGGTAGTGGTAGTAGTAGTAGTAGCATTGGGGATAATTGTTAAATAATAACTTAACAGGCATCTGGGTGCATGTACTTTTATAACACAATGACGAATGAGGTAAGTGCTAATCATTCCTCTCTTCTTCCTCTTACCAACATGCATTGTACTACTCCAAAGAGTTGTTACTGCTGCTTATTAATACTTCTGTTGTTCTTGGCCTTCATCATCATCATCATCAGTCATCATGGGATGAGCCAGAGGAAGGATATACCACGCATGAATCCGCAGTGAGAACACTATGAGAAAGAGAATTACACGGGGGGGGGTGGGGGGGGGTGAGGAATGGAAAGACTTACAGCGCCATTTCGAGTGTACAGATAATGATGATGATGATGATGATGATGATGATGATGGTATTTGGTTTATCATGCTTTGTGATCATCATCATCACCATTATCATTATCATCATCATATTCAGGCAAACGAGGCGTCACCGACATTCTTCACAATCAATGCAGGCGTTTCACCTAAAGGATCACTTTCAGTGTCTGATATATACGATGAATCGATGACTCTTTCCAGCGGAAATGCTGGTGGTGGCGGTGGTGGTGGTGGGGCAGATGATAACAACAGCGAAAGAAGGCAAAGGTCATCGAGTGATTTGGATGTAGGAACTGTTCCGGTGAAGGTACTGGAAGTAGTAGCAGTAGTAGTAGTAGTAGTAACAGTAGTGATAGTCGTTGGTTCTCTGTGGTCTCCTGTTGTTTTGATAATGATAAGTAGTAGTAGTTGTATTTACGTGATATTATTACTATTTATTATCATCAATCAGCACCATTACACAATAAATTTAATATTATATATATATATATATATATATATATATATATATATACATTTGTGTGTGTACATTGTAAGATTTCTGGTGAGGGCGGGTCGTTTTTCAGCAGCCAGCAGCAGAAACAGCAAGAGCAGACAGTAGAAGGACAAAAGGGTAGTTGTATTATGTTAGTAGCACTATCAATAATGAAAAGTAGTATTATCGATAATATCACGATGTTTCTTCTTCTTCTTCTTCTTCTTCTTCTTCTTCTTCTTCTTCCCAATTATCATCATAATCATGATCATTCTCATCATCATCATCATCATCATCATCATCATCGTTATGATCATATCCTGAAAGTCGGTGTTCAGTAAGTGAATTTCGTGTCTCTGTATCTATCTCTCTATGATACTGCTAATGATGATATTGCTGTTGTAGCAAAAGGTGGTAGTGCAGCAGCTGAGAGTACTACTACTACACCGTGGGTACGATTTGTCGATGAGTCGTCGCAGTGTACTTATTATTTCAACGGTAAAGAAGAACATCACCCTCCTCCTCCTCATCATCATCATCATCATTATCATCATTATCACTTATCATATTCTCAATAACACTAATAGCTATCACTCTCTCTCTTTCGCTCTCTCTCTCTCTCTCTCTC
>ADNK01003172.1:0-45933 GCA_000320545.1 Bigelowiella natans CCMP2755 | reverse complement strand
ATGATAAGTAAAAGAGCCCTTCGGACACTACAACGGGGGGGGGGGGGGGGGAAGTTCGGAGAGAGAGAGAGAAGAACGACATGATTACTGATGAATTTGGTGGTGATACTGATGCTGCTGCTGCTGCTGCTGCTGATGATGATAATGATGATGACGACGACCGTGATAAAAAGTGCTTATCACGTTGAATCCAATCAGTGTGTTAGAAGGGATCGTGTACGGGGTCAGCGTCCCCCATTACGACGGCCGAGCTGGCATGGCGTGCATCCGTCTAGAAGAAGAAGATGAAGAAGATGATGATGATATTGATGGTGATGGAGATCGACATCGACAACAGAGTCAAGAGCGTAGCCGCACCCCCCGTTCCCCCCCTCCTCCGTCGTCGTCGTCACTCCGAAGACTTTACCTTCACTGCACCCGGCATCTTCCTCCGTAAGTCTTGATTTATCATCCTCCTCCTCTTAGTGAACACGGCCACAACGGCCTCATGTGCTACATGGCAGGTACGCGATCCCCGTCTTCCTGCGAGTGAGGAAGGGGCAGGGCGCAATGGACGTCACATCCACGTTTAAGCATCGTAAGATGGGTATGCTTGTACAGATGAGATATTGTTTTAGCATGTGTGTACACTCGGTTCCGCGTTTAAGGCTTAGAAACCTTCCGAATAGTGCGCGTATGCGTACGCGCGCCTCTTTCTCTCTCTCTCTCTCTCTCTCTCTCTCTCTCTCTCTCTGTCTGTCTGTCTGTGTGTGTGTGTGTGTGTGTGTGTGTGTGTGTGTTGAGTACACACAACAGATATTACATTCCCCGTTACAAACTAGGCCTGCAGCGTGATGGGTTTGACCCTAAGAACATGAGCGGCGACGCTTTGTTGCTGCGTTGCGACAAATCGCGATCCTGGCTTCCGCTGACAGAACAGCGGCATCAATCTATTCTTGAGGGTCTTGTGAGATTGTAGAAATGAACAAGCTACTGTGCGCTTTGTGTGTCGTAGTTTGCTGTGAATGATCTGCACTTGTCATGCGATGTGCGACCGGAGCGCCGCATCCCCTCATCGATGCCATGCATTTATTGATCCATTGTCTGGGCTTGCTACGCAAACACAACTGATTGGTGTTCGTTCGGCTTTTCGCATTCGTGTGCGGCGTAATGAATCACACTTACGCAGCACGCCGGAGCTGTGTGCATGCGATGATTTGGTACTACAGGGTCTAGGGTGTTCATGCTAGCACGGGGATTGTCGGCAGGAATTGTCATCGCAAAGGCAAGTATACAAGTGCCATAGAGTGCCAAATTGTGTGAACACTAGTGATAGCGCACTAGTCGTGCGCACAATGAGCCAGTCAGCTGCACCACCATTAGACTGTTGTGTCATTTCTCTTGCTGCGACACTGCGACTTTCAATGGATTGACATCGCAGCGCTGCACGTATACATGGGCAGTTACAAGCGTATGTGTCATTCTGAGCGCCATGATGAGCTAGTGAGCGACAAATGTTGCACACAACACTTTCTTATCACGATCCTATGATATGCTCGAGATAGTGCCGTCGGCACAGAGGCATGTAGGCGTCCGCTCCCCCTACTAGGGTTTGCTCTTCAGACTTCTTTATTCTCCCCGTGAATGGCGCCTCAGCACCACAGATACGGCAGCGAGCGTTCAACTGTTCGTAGGAAGGGGAAGGGGCCTTATACTTCAGTATAAACCATCACGTACCACACACGGCTGCGCACCGCACGTGCATACCCGAAGTAGTTGTAATCACATAACCAGTATGACAGTGCCCAATAGCTTGCAAGATAGTAATAAATGTAATGGTATTAGCACCTTCTGAATCCTGTCCGCTAGAGGAATGAGGTCGATGATTTGACCGAAGCGTTCCCTTTCATCACATAGCCTCTCCGTTACTATACGCGCAGTTGGAAGTAAGAATAATTCGAGGAATGAGCGACCTGTTGAAATCCCCATCCAGGCCAGCAACAATCACCGTCTGCCCTCGGTCCGCTGGGATGGATGATGAATTGCACTTGCTCAGTCATGCGAGAGAGGTCGTTTATGAGCAAAAATGGAGTTTGCAACTACCAGAAGCTTTGCAGAACTCAAAGAGATCTGGGAAAAACTGGCTCTCATCAATTGCTATGACGTTGACCTCCTGAATCGACCCACACAAATAGGTATATGGAGGGCTCTCGATGCAACTTATTGCATCCATTTTTCTTCACCTTGAGTTCGCTCTCTGGGAGATCCTTAAGCGCAGGCACGGCAATGCACCTTTTCGATGCCCCTGTTTGGCGATAGTATGGCCTCAAAAGTAGCTGAAGAAGGGATTTTACTATGATATTACCATCATGAGTCACTACTTTATCGTTTGCATATCTATCGTCCGCAGCTGATTTCACAACCTAGTATTTATTCGCAGCCAAAACACACACACACACATATGTATATGAATACGTATATCTGCCAAAGGCGACGCGGAATGTTACGAAGTTCGTGTCACAAACCAATACTGGGACTTCTCTGCACTCCTCCTCTTCTATGCGAGATATCAACGCACTAAGAATCAACAGAAAGACGCTGAACGTGAATGACGTCGCTTGTTCGTGATGATGAGAAGGGCAAAACACCACCGCAACGGTGGCTGGCCCAACCTGGTCTTCCCGGCGAACATCGGCCCCATGATAAGTTCGAGCCGCCCTCCCGACTGTGCTGCCGTCGTTCTTTGAGCCTGCTGCAACACCGACGCATTTCTTCGCAGCTTGCTACGACTCAGAGCATTCACGCTCCGCAGCCCGATTGGAAAGCACTTGGAGAACATGGACGCCATCACCGTCGCCTACTCCATACCCACTGCTGAGTGCGATTTGTCGCGCTGCTTCGTTCGTTCGTTCGTCGCACCGCCACTGATTAATCTCTATATCCGGATTCTGGCTCAGAAGAGAAGCACGTTCCCTGGCAACGTACTCGCGTCAAAGGCTGCAGGTCCCGACGACCAGAGCTTTGGTCGCGTGTATAGGCCAAAACCCTATGTGTTTTTGCCCTGCGACAACAACTTCTAGGCGAAAATTACAAGGATCGGGCAAGGGGTTGAGCTTCGCCAGGAAACATATTTCTAGGATATCTGCCGGATCTGAAATGCATATTATTTCGTCGAAGAGAACCTCGGAATGCTCGTCGACGCTGATACTGGTGAAAATTTTACACGTTATTTGTTAGATATTTCTAGCTTAGAAATATTCCCAATTTTGGTAATATTGTAGAAATAAATGTTGGTATGTTTTCAGCACTAAATATCACCGGCAAAGCACCGAACGGAGCCGCGTCCTCGAACAGCGCGGAAAAGTTACAAAGCAGCGGAGGCGCGCCCCCATGAGCTAAGAAGGCCACGAGAGTGTTCGCAACATTCCAGCACTGAGAGCGAGGGGGAGGGGCCGCTCACGATTTATAGCGAGCAATATATCGTAGGATGAGGTAGGTGACGGATGAGCTAGACGATGGTTTTTGTTATGATTACCGCTTGTTGGCTGCTGACGATTCCGACTACTGAGGCCTCCTTCAAAGACCACAAGCCCCGTCGAGGTGTGAAGAGGGATTCCGAATCGAGGAAGCTTGAAATTCCGAGGGAGGATAAGTTCGAGCGCAGGGAGCGGTAAGTACACCATCCACAAAAAGCCCGCCATTCTGCGTGGGATGGGTTCTCCAATCGTGCATGCTGTCGTTAGGCTGCTGCGAGAGCGGAGGCGAAAAGAGAACGCGGAAAACCGCCTCAAGAACGTACGCAGAAACACCCGCACCACATTCCAACAGTGCATGAGGACGAAAACCCCCCTCGCTATCTCTGTATCTGATATACCACGTTTATGCAGCTGGCGAAGAAGCGGAACCCTGAGACCTTCTATTACGGGATATTATCTCACCGGAAGGACAGGGTAAGCATTCTCCAGGACGACGTATATCTGGGCTGAATAGAGAACGCATATGTATGATATAATGCCACGTGCCAGGTTACCGGCAAAGTTCATCGAATTCACAGGCAAAATAGGACTGAAGTTCTGCAGGTTGTATATACGCATATATACCATATGTACACATTTGTTATGCTATAGAGGAATGAAGTGGATTGGGGAAATATTTGCAAAAATGTATTTTGATTGTTACAATATGCAGACTTCCGCTTTTTACACCGTCTAAACTGTTATCCCTTGTTGGTGCTCCTTCTCGTTCAGAAACTCTACCAACTGCGCCACACGCTACAGGAAGCGCGTGCAAAGGAGGTGAGAGTCATTCACTGCTCGCTCACAACGAGTATGATCCCCAATGGTATGCTGTTCTCTGCCAGGAATTGAATATCGAAATGAAACGAGGGAGTCTCCATTACGCCGTCCGGGTATTGGCTTGTAAAAGCTACGTCAAGCTTGCAGCGCCATTGATAATGAGGTGTTTCTGATCGCACTAGACATATCCAGGGGTGCAGGCGACGCATACGATCTTCGTTCAGCCAGGAGAAAACATCAAGAAGTTAAGGCGCGAATACGGTATAGTTTGCACGAAACATGCCGCCAACCGCCCCACGTGACACAATTACCATGGCCTACTAACCGCAGTCGCTTGGGATCCTCAAACATCGACCGGAGTGAAAGAAAGGCAGAGCACAGGCAAGGACACGCACGGAAAATTTAGGGGAAGAGTTTCTCTGATTCGTAGTTGTAGTAGTAGTAGTAGCTGTGCATGTGAAATGTCCAACGCCCTCTGCTCATCGCCAGACTCATCCTACAAGAAGCTCGCAGGATCGATGCGAAAGCTGAAGGCACTGTCGCATAGACTTGTGAAGGTCGACACCAAGATCAAGCTTATGGTACGGTTAATCTCTCCGCATCATCGTTGTGGGCAAGTGTCGTCTGATATAATCACGAATGAATGTGCAGACGCAGGTTCACAAGAAAGTCCGGATAAATGGCACCGTGCGATATCAATTCTTTGTGAGTGAGGCGTGCAGATCACAAGCACTGCTCCGCGCCCACACTCTCCCACACATATCCTGGAACGCCCTCTAACCTTCCTTCTCTTCGCAGGGAAAGCCGTTATCCGAAAAGGAGAAGCGAAAGAGGGGGATTGCCTATAAGCGCTTATTCGGTATCAAGAGAATCGTGGCAGAGTTATAGGAGAATACCGACAAATCTTCAGTGCCTAACAGGTTGGAATCGTAGTTCTGATTTAAGACAAGCGCATGAAGACTTTGACGCAAGCATGCGATCCCCAGCCACATCGTATCGGCAATGATCCATTGCGCTTGTTATGTCACTGTAACATTGTAGTAACTACATGATGGTATCATACTCATAATGCCAACATCATGCGCTTGGGATACATGCGCCCTGAGTGCATTGAGTCACAACGTACTAGTGCCAATTAGCCGCGGTCAGAGACGATACATGTTTATCGTACGAACATGTGTTCATACGTACATAATATCCCGCCATACTGAGTTTGCATCGCGGGTTCCTAGGCTTACATGTATTGTTATGACTACTGGCGATCGCCAGCGGCGGCTAATACAAGAATGTGTAGATGTAGCACGCGTGATCCACTGAATACAATGGCTCCTGATGATGCAACACCTTGCACACTATAACTATATAACACATACATGTAAGCGCATGTGTGTTTGGATACGTGTGTGTGTGTGTGTGTGTGTGTGTGTGTGTGCTGTGTGCTGTGTGCTGTGTGCTGTGTGCTGTGTGCTGTGTGCTGTGTGCTCTAATTTTGTCACGGCGCTACATGCACGCATAAACACAATAGACGCTTTGCGCCTAAGAAGGCTGTATTTACTGTATTATGATAAATATTAATCATTGGATAAATCACTTAACAGTACTCTCTCGCTGTCTAGTTGTCTATAGCATTCGTGATCTGCAGTTGGATGGCTTTAAAAAGGAGCAGCAGATCTTAAGATTATTTTTTCTCGCCCTGCGGCGACGGCTGTGACATGAGGTTAGTTTTTTTAGCTTTGAAGTACATTGGTAGCTCATGGTAAATTATAACTCCTGATTGAGGAGGAAGAGGAGGAGAGGTGTGTGAAAATTGTAACTTTGGGGACGATAATATGATAATAACAACGAACGATGGCAATCTCGAGTTGATCCGACGCTCTCTCCATCTCCCTTTAAAAACCAACCAGCAATGATGGCTATCTAGTAGAAGCCGAGTCTCGAAAATTCCTCACAAGAGATGAGGACGTTTCCTAATAGAAATCAACAGTAGTGTGCGTGTCGGGAAAGGTCTTAGAAGGGCTCCGTTCAAGCTGCTCAAGAGCGATTGCGAGTGCCGTTTATGAGGTACCAAAAGACACACACACACACACACACACACACACACGCACGCACAAACCCACTCGCACGCACTACCAGCAACGATGAGAGCGATAGCTACAAGCTCAGTCCCAGTTGACCACAGGCGAAGGAAGGGCCTCCTCGACTCCTTGAGCTGAATCGACGAATCTGGCAGCATAGCAGCAGGAGCATCAACATCGAAGGGAATAGTACCCGGTGGATGTTGTATATCGCTTAGGTCTCCGATTTTGGTATCGATAGAACCCCATGCTCCTCCTCCTCCTCCTCCTTCTCCTTCTCCAAGGGAAGACCCTTCACCTTGTGTGCTGCCCTTGATCGTGGATGCCAGCTGCCCCTGCCCCAACGATGGCGTTTCTTTTTCCTCATCTCCAACCGCGACTGTGCCGCTAGGGCTTCCCTCCTCCCCTCCCCCCCTCTCATAGTTTGCATGTGCAATCCCTTTGTGCTCGGCGTCTTCAGAGTCATTCCTCACGCACGTTCCCGCCCCCGATGATAGCACGGGGATTTGGATGCCGCTGGGGTTGTCGTCTCCTAACATCGTAACTACGCTTAGGTCAGGAATGTCTTCCCGCTTCTCACTCTTTCGGTCATCTTCTTTGGACGAATCTGCTGTTGCTTCTGCTGCGGGGGCGGCGCCCCCCTCACGTTGGCTCTTCTCCTTAAGAACGCGTAGCATGGCTTCGGCATCCGCTATGGCTTTGAGCTCTAGCTGCGCCTTCGTCATCGGGCCTTTGAATTTGGGGAACGCCTTCTTTTGGCAGATGCTCCTCTCGGTGCGCTCTTCAGGGTCAAACGCCCCGCAGCATATGTGGCGCGTGCAGATAGGATGCTTGGTGCTTAGTGACAGCAGCCCAAACAGCAAGGCCGATCCGAAGATGGCGATGACTATCACCTTGTGCAGCTCGAAGCCTTTCGCAAAACCAGAGACTAGATACGCCACAAAATGAATGAGCGGGTCTACCAACAGGAAGGCGACTCCGCCTACGTAATGCGCCCAGTATGACCGTCCTGGAGTGCAGGTTGTTCCCACAATGCGACATCTCTGGGAGCCCAGCTTCAGCGGAAAAATGAGGAGATTCGTCAGCACGGCACATATGAAGGAGGCCCAAGCGATGAGGTCAACAATATGCACGACAGCCCAGTTCTCCTGGTACTGCTTTGGCTTTCTCTTGTCGCGGTACTTCCAGGTGACGAGGGTGGAGAGGACCAGTGCTTGCGATATCACAATGACGGAGAATACGAAGACGCAGTAGCGAGAATCTCCCATATAGGAGAAGAAAGAGGACACCGTATCGTGAAAATGGCTGATGATATAGCGACGCCTGCCGTACATCCGACAGACGGAGTAGGCCCCGATGAAAACGAGCTGACGGGAAAATTACTTGTTAAGCGAAGTTTTTTATGTGTGAAATGTCGCTACTGACCAAGTCAGTGCGAAACTTTTAATTGAGTTAGGATATAATTTAGAATGCATGATCCCTCATTCGCAACAGGTTTTGCTTGTTTGCTAGCACCATTACTCAAGGATCTGTCTGTAGAGAACTTACATCGGCAACAAGCAGGGTGATAATGAAGCTGATGATGTCAATTTTCGTCCATTCGTCACAGCTTCCCATGGCGGATAAAACCCCCGAAAATAAGACTCTTTTTCGTCGGAAGAACTGATGGCGATCTGTGAAGAAGCACCGCCTGAGACGGGGGGTGGGGGGTGAGAACGCGCGCCTGTGTAAAAGTGCAAGTACTCACTGCCAAGCTGCACAGAAATTCTTCGAAATTATAACAAAATGCAGGGGATTTTCGTAGAAATATATAAAATTTTCCCAATTTTTATGCACCAATGAAGTCAGTCAAGCACATCCCAGCGGATAAGGGCAAATCCGCGATTGTGTGTATTTTTACATCCACGAGTCACAGACGGAAAATTTCTTGGATTTTACGCATTCTCTGTGGGGTTATTGTTGTAAATGTTGCCTGATGTTGCTCTGAGTTCATTGTTTTTGGTAGTCCTCTAATTGTATAGCACAGAGATGCTGAGTTCAATGGAAATCAATGACAATTTTTTACTGCGACAAAGAATCGACGTAATTCTGATTAATTCTCGGCTCTTTTTCTTCCAAGAAATCGCCCAGCAGCCCTCCCCTTACCATGGAAGGTTCCATGCACCCACCTCGATTAGATTGACCCATTTGTATGTAGATCTTTTTTTTTTTTAATAGATGCATGCTAATACGCCTCTTTTTGAATCGGGCCACACGTCCGAGGAGTCTGCGTTGGGACGATAGACATTCTCGATGATTGTATCTCGACGTATCCGCTCACGATCCCTGTGAATAATCACAGACACCACCCCTCTTTCCTCAACAATAACGGGACCGCAGATACCATACCGTAGAGTTTCAATACTAAGTTGTCATGCTACAACAGAGGCAAAGCACGATCAGAATACAGCGACAATATCCAGTCACGTTCTAGACACGGCTCTTGGGACACCTGGCAAAGGGCTGAATATGACTCTTTACCAGAAACAAGAAGATGTATGAGATTCGACTCAAACATAGTGCAACATCATACATATCATATGTCCTATCAGTTTCAGTAGTTTATACTTTTATAAGTGCTCTCTTAAAATTGCCTAACCAGGGAAGTTACGCTAAGCTTTCGTCGCACGTTACAAATTCCGACGGAAGGGTCAAAGATTTCAAGCCTATTGGCGCTGGCATTTACATGATCACGTTTGGTAGAAAACGCTGTACTGAATATTCTATTCATACGATTTACGTTTACCTCATCCACTATTTTGCAGACACAGACGGCTACTACAAGGCGCAAAACACAGAGTGCTTTTATCCCGAGTGCTCCATTGTATTTCGAACAAAATTAGGAGAGCATTACCATGTTCCGCTTCTACTATCCCCGTTTGGTTATACTACCTACAGAGGATCGTAGGCCTTTTTTGTTGTCATCCATACATAAATATATGTCTAGCTGGCATCACACCAATCTTATTGCCACATCATACATCGCACATAGCTAGATATATAGGTATCGTAGTGATGGAATTCAAATACACCTGCATATATAGCAGTAATGCAATAATGCATAAATAAATATCGGATGTATAGTAGCTCATGATGCTAGGGAGCACCACTAGAACTATCTAGCTATACCTAGCAGCAGACTTTTGTATCGTACTAGCAGCGGCCGCTGTCTACTTGTACTTCAGAGTGTGATGCCGGCGGTACGGTGCGAGCCGACACAAGTAGGCATTGTTATTGTCATTACAGCAATGTGTTGCATGTATATGGTCATGTACAGTAGTACAGTGTAGCCTGCTATAGTGTTCGCTCAGCATAGCTAGATAGGTTTATTATATCGATGCGCGCACGCATGCATGCGGCACTGCTAGACTGCTTACGACAGCTAGCTAGCTTTAGAGTTACTCTCTAGAGCTCCACGGCCTATAGCTACGCTACTATGCTAGTGTCCCTATAGCAAGAAGTCAATTTTTCAAATCAAATGTCTAGATGTACGTAGCGACTCTTGTACGTATAGAGAATTATGTTTGGGGAAACATCACTTTATAAATAAAAATTATTGAAGTCAGTCCACATGGCGCCACGTGTACAATTAAGCTACGACGTGCACGCGCTTAGATTACACACAAGCTCTTTGATTATAACTGAAACTGCGATCTGAGTCTTGTTTGATATCACGAGGAAGATTTGATGAATGTATACGACTCCGGTAATTTATTTGGAAAGCACGCTAGCACAGCGATGGTCACTCAGTCAAGCGCATGCCGTGGAATCGAAGCTCGTATATACACTGTTTGCTTGGGCGGGACATGGAAAATGCACTTCCCGCCTGCCCTTCTCTCGCGCACTTCTGTCACTACTGCATGGGCATTATTTATCCGTCTCGCCCCACCATTTCCTGGCCCATACAGATCTCATCATCCCCTTTTCCGGGGAGGATCAACACTGCAATCTCCTGCCATCACCCCACTCCAAACAAGCCGAGGAGAAAGCGTATAAACACGAACGATAGTGGAAAGGGGATTGACGGGAGCACCAGTACAGCTGAGCCGAACACTACCATCATGATCCTCCTCTTCAACGTCATCACCCCGATCTTCGCCCACAAGAGCGGGGTTACGACAGCATTGTGCAACATCTGCAAGAGAAGGTCCAGAACAGCAAACAGAGAATCAGCGAGCGGACCACAACTACGATGATCATAGCAAACTGCGGCCGAAAAGATATAAGTAATTGAATAAATCGCAAAGATGCGTCTGAAGAGGGCCTTCTCTACTAGCCAACGGTGGGTGGCAGATGTAGGCGAAAAATAGGTTTTGCGAGGAAGTGTGTAAGCACCGCGAGTATCAACATTGGAACGAAACACATTCGACTCTCCGCCCTCCACTCAAAAGTAGTACTTGGGGAAGGAAAGTAGCAAAAACAACGACAACAGCAACAACAACAAAAACAGCGATTTCTGCTCCTCAACAGGCCCTGCTGCATGCTTGCAGCGGAACAAAAATCGCCGAGTGATCTTCTCCCTCGGGAGTTGTCGGTTGTTTGCATCCTCCTCATAATATATGTATGTTGGAAGGAACGAACTCTCGTCATCATTATCATCATCTTCGTCGTACCCAAACTAGTAGATCTGGTAGCCACTCCACCCGCCGTTCCATCGACATGTCTGCTTGAATGCCTACAACACGATGCTTCACATTAGCTACAAAGGTAGTAGTAATAGTAGTAGTAGTAGTAGTAGTAGTAGCAGTAGTAAGGTTGGGGGAGGGGGGGGGTAGGTTGAGGAGGAGGAGTGGAGTAGAGACTTACTTAGATCGACGTACGGGTGAAGCAACGACACCATATGCGACGCGAATTTTTCCCTCAGCGTTCTTGGCACGAGCCGAAGGGGGGGGGGCATTGGGCCGCCGTTTACTTTCGCCGCCGCTCCCTCTTGAGCCGCGGCCATTGCGTATCCATCCCTGATCACACGCTCGCTGTGGATCCACGCACTCTGTCGCAGATGGCGCATCTTATCGGCGGTCTTTAGCCTGTCGACAGCGAGACGAAGCTCCACCTGAATCTGTTCTTTTGGCATGTCCTGTAGTAGTATTGGGGGGGGAGAGAATCATGATCATCCTTGTAGTCATCATCATCATCATCATCATCATCATTTTGCATCATTATCTGAACCATCAGCCACAGCCTCTATTGCTACCCAAATCCGTTATTCGTGTGTCATTCAATGATCACGCCCCCCCCCCCCCCCCCCCCTCTGGGGCTTTCCGAAGGGTCGGGGACGGGGGATCTTTCGAGCGCTTTGGCGATTGCCTCACGAATTGCTTGCTTCGGGGGGGCTGGTAGGCCCTCCACAAATTTTTCAGCGACTCTCTTAAGCTCGGCAACGAGTTCCTCCTTGGATTTAGAGTCAGCCTCCTCTTTGCCTCCTCCCACCGCTGATGATGAGGCCGCATGGCCTTGACCGCCGCCTCCCCCTTGGAGTAAAGGCCTGCTTGGGTCAAACAGCTGATTCTGCTGGTGGTGGTGGTGGTGAGGAATAGTAGGAGGAGGAGCATTACTGGTACCGCCTCCCCCGGGAGTTGTGCATTGTGCGTGCTTGACGTTGTTCCATCCCTCCGGGTGCATCAGGGCTTCCGGGACGTGCATGAACATGTATTCGGAGGGGGGGCGAACCAGCTTCGGCGCGTCCGAGGAGGAGGAGGAGGAGGAACGGTGGCCGTATGGGGAGGGCGAAGAGGAAGAAGGACTCGGCGACGGAGTAGGATTATTCGCAAAGCCCAAGCTGCCGCGGCTGCTGATCATCTTTTGCAGGCGGTGCACGCGTTGTATGATGCTGAAGCCCGCCTCGAAGCTCTCGTCGTCGGGCTCGAAAGGGCGCTTTCCCTCTCCGCCGCCGCCAGCTTTCTGCTGCTGTTTCCGTGCCTGCGTGGAGACTGCAGAACTGCTGCTATCCGTTCGGTTCAATCCCGCAGCGAGAACGCCCTGCCAGTGCGCACCAAGGAATGAGGCGGAAAGTAAGGAATGACGACGATGATGATGATGATGATGATGATGATGAGGAGGAGGAGGATGAGGGCGATAATGCTAGTGGTAGGGAGCGGAGGACGAAGTTACTACCGCAGCTCTGACAAAGAGTGCCCTTGCTGTCCGCTGTAGCCCTGCGGAAGAAAGGAAGGAAAAAGCAGAAATAGAGGACAAACCAACAAAATTACAATGGAAAGCTCTAAATACACTACCAGCGTCATAATCATTTCACCATTCCTCGTCATTATCATCATCATCATCTTGATCATCGTCATCATTCGGTCATAATCACCCATGGGCACGACGCAACACCATCACAAATGTACGTGAAGCACTACCATATCCAACCAATGTCGCGGTGGCTAATCTGTTGATAGAATCGGTGTTGAAGCTATGATACGTCGTTTTGCTTCTCACAGCTGGTGCGGGGACCATGCGCGTGTGCTCTGCTGCGAGAGAGAATAGCCCCCCTCGGCTGTTACTTCGATATGGAGAATCGAGCTCCTCTATTCTTGTCTGGTTCCAAACCCTACTGTTACTTCCGCCTCGAAATGGGAGGCGCTGTACGAACGGTAACGATGATAAAGAAGATGCGGCACCATCACCGCCGCGGTTGTGAGGCGAAGAATCATCGGAAGGAAGACCGGATGAGGAGGCATAGGCAACGCTATTGCTTATCGCCACTAGAATCCAAACGACGTGAACCGTATTCCTTTGTAAAACACACACACACACACACACACACACACACACAGAGAGAGAGAGAGAGAGAGAGAGAGAGAGAGAGAGAGAGAGAGAGACAGACAGACAGACAGACAGACACACACGCCAGAGACACCGGTCGGTCTTGATAAACATACATTTTCTGCTTTCGGATGTTAAATCGCACTCGATGAACGGATCGCGGGCGGCAGTTTGTGAGCTTTTGCCCGTCCTCAAGACATTTTCTAATAACATCTACTCCCCTACATCAGATATCTCCACTTTTATTTTCCTGGTCCTTTAACTATCTATAGCTCACATAGCATACCCTACTATTGACCCTGTCTTCCGAATACGAACGAACTACCTCTTCATAAAAGCGCGAGGGATTTCTATTCTTGCATCCTGTAGGCCCGACATATAATCAGCAGGACTCAACTTTATTTGATAACGAACGTCACGTAAAATCCGAGCGGATTTCGAGCAACGCGTCACCGCGTCCGCCCGCACGCTGGAGGGGAAGAAAGATCGTGCAAGCAAACAACGGGTTGATCAGTCATACAGCCGGGGAGAGAATAACACATTCGTCGACTTAAATTTCGGATGTAATTCGATATGTATAATGTGTGAATAGGCTCTTCAATTCTAACCAGAACTAAACGGATTTTCCTTCGATTTCAGGCGAGGACCAGGGTCGCTTGCTCACTGAAGCAGCAGGAGGTTCTGCAGCGGTAAACAAGCGCAATTTTTGAGGCGCAGAACGGTGTCGCTTCGAAGGTTGTCGAAATAGATAAGAGTTCGGTGAGGGGAAGTGGCTTGGATCGGTGGTAGAGAAGGGTCCTTCCTCCCCTCTCTTTCTCTCACTCTTTCGATGAAAGGTCGTTGATGGGGTGTGCCAGTTGGCGAAATTCAGAGTAGCCTGCGACCAAAAAAAGGTCAGAAGGGATCCTTTCCATCATTGCGACAAATTGATATCTATGTCGCACGCACTTTTACATGACGTTTTAGTTTCGGTTGAAATTTAGGTGGCGTCCGTCGATTTGAAATGGGCTTGTGTGCTGGCTCCTTCGGGAGCAAATTACAGGCAACTCACTTTCAAACTTAACCGGAAAAGACATGGAAATCAATGTGATTTTTGTCCTGCGACAGAGTTTCAGAGCAAGTCGTAAGAACAAAATTCTATATTTTTCTCAAAACCGTTGGTCGCAGGGCACTGCACCAATTGATCATCCGACGACAAGGACTGGAAAAGAATGTTCTCGTTCGTATAAGTTTCACTTTGGAGCTAGCTGCTGGGAACAGCAACTAGTATTATTTCCTAGATATTATCTGCTTTAATTTTTCCCTATTTCTTTGATTTCATACTAGCCGATATATCGCCTTTTTGAACAGATATAAATATGTACGTTCATTTAGGATATATATGGCTCTAAAAAAGGCCCCATTAAATTTGCAGGCAGACGACGACTTCCCGATAACCGACGACGCTGTCCCCCCAAAACACTTCGCTGGAAAGAAATCTTAGAAGAAAGAGCCCCTCCATCCCCCCCGTCATCGGTTCAGAAAGGTCTATGCAGGGAGATGTCGATGGTATGGATGGTAGTCACCGAACGAGTCGCTTCTCCTTTCTCCAGCATGCCAACGTTGACGAAGAGGAGGAGGACCACGACTCATCGACTACTCCGCCTAGCAATCTCAAGCCGCTCGAAGAGCTTCGAAGCAACGTGAAAGCGCTTAGAACCCTGCAGTCGAGCTTGTCGTCACTTACCGATGACCTCCATCAAGCTAGCATGGAGGCTAAGGAGGAAAGTGTCGATTTACTGGCTTTGGAATCGATCAAAACATTACACGACACGTGCCTCCAGGCTACGCAGCAAATACTGAGGATCAGGCGAATAGTTAATATTAAGTCCGCGCCTACATCAGTCACGCACCGCTCTTCCGCACGAGAAAGCGCGACCGAGAGGGCGGAGCAAGATGTAAATGAACTAGGAATCTGCGAAGGTAATCAATCATCTATGCCGCTTGTGTTGTGCCCCATTCCATTTTTCGCACGCAAATTGGAACACAACCAAAAATCATTAGGGCTGAAGCTTCTCACAAAGAAAGAAACTATGAGGTGAACAAATTTTCGTCTCTCTGATGCGATCACGACAACATGATGGCGATGGTGACGATGGTGATGATGATTGGGTGCAATAACAACGATTATAACCCGTCAGGATAGACGAATTTGACGCTCTTTCGAAGAAGACTAAATTATCCAAGGACTTGGAAAAGGATCGAGAGCGACTAGAAAAGTAATAATTTTTTATGGGAGGGTAAGGCGGACGGGAAGAAATTTCTAGGCTGATTAGAGAAGCATGCAGGGGAGTATGAAAGTAGGAGGATGTGATTTATGAGCCAAAGCTGTTGATGCATGAGCGCCGAAGCTGCTAGCATGGAATGCAAACCCTCTCCATGTTCATGATCACAAGCATATTGCTGTCAGAAAAGTCCTCGTATCAAAAGATTACAATAAGTTCAGAGCCAAATTGACAGCAAAGGCCACGGTGCTACACAACTTATAACACGTTCTCCACCAATCCTTATTCAAGTTTTTTTTAATGAAGATTCCGCGATGTACCATGATAGCCAGCCCCTCATACATATCTTCCCGATATGATTATAATTTGTGTGTGTGTGTGTGTGTGCTTGTGCAGGATCAACCGAGGAGGTACTACAAATACCTGGAGGCCATTGAGGAAGTGGAATCAGTATTCGAAAAGGTAATATGCCGAAGATAGCTGTTCCTCCGCTCTCATCTGTGTGATCGATCAAATAGGCAGTTGTTGCACATCCGTGAATACACATCCGATACCAATCTACCCGTCTCTGATCGGCGTTCTTTCAATTCACGTAGCTGAACAAGCAGCATGAGAATTTAAGCATGAGGGGGAAAGACATGGAGCGTTTTATGTTGGCCAACACCGCTACTCTGGGTAAGATTGTACGGTGGAGGAGGGGAGGGAGGGAGGGAATGCATATATAAGCACATATATATGTGTGTGTATATATATATATATATATATATATATATACATTTATATCATAACATATACATGTGTGTATGTGTGTGTGTGTGTGTGTGTGTGTGTGTGTCTGAACGATGACAAAGAGTTCCACAGTGAGTAGCCCTCCAAAACAATATGCACGTTAGAAGATTACACATCAGATTCAAGAAGAGATTTATTGCTTCGCTATCGTCATGATTGTTATGTTACCCTTGCAGCTGCCACTGAGAATCGTCGGGATACGTCCTTAAATTGGATGCTGGATATGCTCAACAACTACAAGCTCGAGGTTTTCAGTTGGCTAGGGTGGGGGCGAGAGGGGAACAATAGTGTGCATTCCTGTAGCATGACGCTCGAGTAGACCTTATCGTTTCTTCTTCCATAGGAGATTTTCGGCAAAAATCGAAGAATCTCGATTAGTGAATAGCTAGTCGCATGGAGCACTTTAGGCCCTGACCACACCTCCCACAGACAACTTCGGAAAAGAAAAGAACCGTGAGACTCAGGATGGAGGCTGAGGTAGGGCTGCATATTGATGTCTCACGCACACTGCTACTATCACTCTTTAACAACGGGATAAGTCGTGAACGCTACGAATTGTAGCAAATACGAAATCAGACCCTCCTTGCATCTTCTTAGCCATCTATTGCAACGACACTACATAAGATTCAATACCTTGCCAAAAAATACCCTATATGCTATAGATCGCAAAAGTAGAAAGAGACCGCACACTCGAGCGCTGTGCTTTCCTTGAGGAAGAGTACGAACGCGCTACTAATAGAATGCCGCCAGCGATGCCGAAAGTAGTGCCCTCGTCGTCATCATCGAAGCAGCAGAATGTCAAAGCTAACGACACCACAAGGTGACAAGGCCTAGAGACATAGCATATATCGCGTGCATATAATCATGTATCCAGAAAGAATGCTGAAACCAGAATATCCATTAAATTTAAAGGTAGAAACTTTATTATGCATCATAGAGACAAGTGCACATGCGTACCAGGCGCCATCTTAAAAGAGACAGATCTGCCCAAGTTGATGATTGTCGCTAACTGCAAAAACCCATACATTCCATGTGTTACTCTGCACATTTCAGAGAAAATCATGTCTTTCGGAGGGCTGTTGATAGTACAGTTCTCTAATTTTTTAAGACTCCCACACTGCTCGACGGAAATTCCCGACGTACGTACGGAAGACGGATATAATCAATCAATTAAATTTGTTCAATGGTCATCCTTATGTAGATGTGCAATGCAGCGGCTACAGCGCTAATGTTGAATCTGTTAGTCTTCGCTATGATGTGTACGTATTGCATACACGTATTACTATAATATTGATGCGACAGAGCTAGCAGAGCATGACGATATGCTATATGTCGCACCAGCGTTTCTAAGCTAGGCTGCTGGCACGGTCTGCACACTGCTGCGAAGCATGATAAAATGACTGCAGTGATGTTGCACGTACGTACCGTATGATCGAAGGCTGTTCATTTTGAATGTGCCTCAGTGGCAGTGCGGGAATCGATAACAGTGGACACAATATGCTCGTGACCAGGGAAACAAACAGACACAATTTAAGCGCTGTACCCACTGCACTGCACAGCTGCATTAGGATGACCATTGAAAACATTTAAACATTTCATTACATCCGTCTAATAACATGCTCGTGTCGCATGCCCTCGTCCAGTTACGAGCGAATAAATGTACAGTAGCACAGCTATATTACTAGATTAGTGTGTGTCACATTGTTTCGCGCACTGCTGATCAATAGATGCGTGCGTATGGTCGCTCACGATTGTATGTATCGTACGTATGTTGCGTCATTACTCATTACGCTTTCAATGTCTGGCTATCTATAGTCATCTGGCACCTAGTGTGATAAAGGCATGCTCATAGCATAGTCCATTCACGTGCATTCAACACACTCATACAACACACACGTATCATACGTATCAATGCCAGCGCACATGCGCACATGTTAATTTTACTGAGAATTGTACGAAATACTCATTTAAATTATACGTCAATTCATAGATGGATGAGAAGGCATGCACCTACATGCACACATGTTCTTGCATCGCAACGATTCATTTCGCTGTCACCGATCACATCGCCGAGGCAGACCAATGGTAATTATCCACAGCCCTGGCCTTGATGTTGTTGAGATGCAACATTCTCTTCTTCTCCCACCCATTTCCACGGTCACGTCCGTCCCACCTGTAGCCTGGACGGATACCGTACCGATTTGGCCAGGGATCACCTTGAAAATAGGGACGTTGTGCGGATGAAACGTTGTCGGCGGATGCGCCGCCGTCGCCCCCCCCCTCCCCAGCCGCGGCCTTTTGCTGCTGCTTCTGCTTCTTCTTCTTTTTCCTCTTTATCGCGGCCAGCATCGGGTCTCCCCATCTATCCCTCTGTCTCAGGTGTGCATTCATGAATTGGTCGTCGCGGGACCGAGAGAAAGGCGCTTCGGCGAGCGCTTTCATCTCCCTTTTATCTCGTTCCCTCTCCTCCTTTTGCTTCAAGCCTGCGCCCCACTCCATGCCTTCGTCCTCTTTGTCGACGTAATTGCCACTCTGTATTGCCTTGAACTTCTCGAGGCTCTCGAGGCGGCGGCCGCGCTTATCACGGAACACGGTCGCGGCATTCGCACCCGACTGAGATCCTTGCATCTTCTTCAGCTCATCGAGCTTCGCTTGCTCCTTCTTCAGATTTTGCGTTGTGAATTCCTTAGAGGTCAACAGACCAAGTTTCTGAGGTGCTTCTTCGTCCTCTTCGGAGTCATCACTATCATCGTTGTCATCATCGGAATCGTGTCTAGTTCTTCTACCTCCTCGTCCTCCTCCTCCTCGTTGAGGACTCATATCCTCCTCGCCATCGCTGTCATTCCGCCTTCGACGGACGGGCGATATATCACTACCGTCGTCCGCTGGAACGCGGCTGCGCCGACGGGGCGGCGAAAGGTCTTCTTTCTCAGTACCACCACCCCGTCTCCCTCGTCGAGGATCTAAATCATCATCATCATCATCATCATTATCTGAAGCGGCCGATCGCCGGCCATTTCGGCGCCTGCGAACAGGGGACATATCGCCATCGTCACTCCCACCTCCTCCCCGCCCTCCTTTCCTCCCGCGTTTGGCTCGGACGGGCGACATATCGTTATCGTCCTCATCAGCTTTGGAACCCCCTTTTTCTCGCCTCCTCGCTCTCACAGGAGACATATCATCGTCGTCCGAGTCATGCCTGGCTCTTCTTCTCCTTCGCACAGGGGATGAATCTTTGTCATCGTTAGTGCTCCCATCGTCATGAGACGATTTTCCTTTCCTCCTTGCCACAGGTTCCTCCTCCTCGTCGTCGTCATCACTATCCATGCGCCGCTTTGCCCCCCCCCCGTCGCTTTCAGAGTCGTCCGCGTCAGAGTCGTGGCGCTTGCGAGCACGCGGGGAGCCAGATTCATCACCAGAATCTTCTCTCATTGGCGCGTCATCATCATCTTTTTTGCTTTGATCAACGGTAACCCAGCCACTCCCATCTTCGCGGCTGATGCGAGCCTTCTTGAATATCGCTTCTTCCTCCTCCTTCTGCGACTTGCTTAGGGCTTCTTCCATTGTCACGATCGCGGCACCGGCTCGTTTAGCCTCTTCAATAGCGCTGAAAAGGGTTTGGCGGTTATCTGATTTCCAGTCGTAATCCTCGTCTATCACCTTGAGGCCGCCGCTGTCCTTCGCCGCAGCATGCTTTTTGCGCCTTTTTTTCTTCTTCTTCGGTGCTGCATAGTCACCCCCAGTGTTAGCTTTCTTCGTCATGTACTTGGCCATAATAGCACTTTGAGCTGCGGAGGTCTTCTTCGCTGTCTGGAGCCCTCCTTCAAGGGTCTTGCGCTTCTTTTTTTTCTTTTTCGTCCCCTTGCCCACATCGCCGGCCTTTGCCTTCTTGTAGTTGGTCAGGAAGGCGTCCTTGCGCTGAGATGTTGTTAAGATTATCATATGAGACAGATATATAAGTTACCGTAATTTAGTTACCATCTTGTAGTTTGTCCTCCTCGCTTCGCTCCAGAAGCTCGTCCTGCTTCCCCCCCGTGAGTGAGTGCTGCTAGAAGGTGCGGAGGGAAGATTGGAATTGATAAACTCCCGTAACAGATGGCATTATACCTATAACGACATCAAGACTGCAAGTTTCCAAACTGAAAAGGGAGCCAAATTTTCTCCAAACAGATACTGCTATTTGTACGATGTAAGTCGGATATATTTTTACCAGAAATATGGAGAGAGCAAACATGACAGCTAATTCCGTGGTATGGAAACACCTAATCGAATGCAATCATATGTAAAAAATATATGATATTTTCCGCGCATATTTCTTACGGATTTTCCGCTTTTTCAAGCTCGGTTTTTAACGACAGCAGATTTCGTCCAAGTCATCTGGAACTTTGACGACATGGGATTTTATATGTCGCAAAGTATAAATTTAGTATAATTGCCTTTGCTGTGACGAATGGGCGTTTTAAGAGAGACAAAAACGCATGCCAAATTAGGAGGGAGACAATGGTTTTTTGGATTTAATATGTTGTCAAATAAAAACTAATCCCATCTCACATCCCATCCGGGGAGGACACCATGTTGTCTCCTCGATTCCTCACATCGCTGCTTGCGCTCATTTTAGCTGGTCATTGGCACAGCCACTTCGCTGAGGGACATCAAGTTCTTTCCTCGAAAGCGGCACTTGATCGAATGGCTGGTGATGAAACACAGGAGCAGAAACAACTGCATGGTGCATCCAACGCCTTACCTGAAAAGGTGCTTTTGGGCTACGCCAACTGGTGCGAGTGCGACAACAAGATTGTTGAGGCGGTTGAAAATGGCGTCAACGTTGTGGTATGTTGATTTAATATCGAATTTAATTGGTTGATCACGAAAAATTTTGCCGACGAATTCTGAACGATACTAGGTGTGGTTCAACACTAATCTGAAGAAGTCTGAGAAAGATTCAAAACCGTTTGTCGAAAGCTGTACGGATCTAAAGTGCGTCGGAAAAGTAAGTTGTGCGTGTTTTTCGCACTCAAAGGATAAATCGCGCTGAGCATGTTTCCATCGTCCCCCTTAGGTTGCTCAGACTCTTCGGGTCAAACAACTTCCCACTGTCCATCTCATGTCGATCGGAGGATGGAATTCACCCCACCCAAACACAGAGTTCTCAGGAAGTGAGTGGTTTGAAGGTAATACGGCTTCCTACCAACCCATGCCCCAATTCTGTCCTAATTATTTTTGTCAATAGCCTGGAACAAGTGGAATAGAGAGACTGCAGCGCAGCCAGAATATGGTAGGTGGCAGGCTTAATCGAGGGAGGGTAAAGAGGGGGGCATTTGTTGCCCACTGCTACGCAATTATTCCACTGTTGTCCTTCTCTCGCTCATTTGCTTTCTCGCAGGATTCAATGGTTTTGATGGCATAGACTGGGACATCGAGGGAAATGATAATGCTACCAGCCCATTCAACAAAATATCACTTGAAACTATGGACCTTGTTGGAGAAATGTCTCAAGCAGCTAAAAGGTTGCTAATTTATCTATTCTGTCCTCCATCTACGTGTTGCGGTGCTAATTCGTCGCCAAAATCAGAACTCGCCCGTATCCATAGCTTTTATCTACCTTTCCCTCCTTTTAAAATCTGCCACTCCTCCTTCATTTTCAGGACCGGGTACATCGTCGCAATGGCACCTGCTCAAAGCTACCTCACAGTGGCGAGCAAGGATTATAGTCTCGAGCTGACGCATCAACCTGTTGCTCAATGGCAACAGCTGGATTTCCCATACCATGGGCGCAATACGTACGCCTACCTCTTGGCGAAGTACGGGTCCCAAACGTTCGATTTGGTGACAGTGCAGCTCTATGAGGGTTGGTCGACAGCAAATTATAACATCACACAGCTCGACCAGCGCCCTAGCTCTTACGTTAGTAAGCTTGTCTCAAAGATGCACACAGGCTGGGAGGTTGCCTTCCCAAGGCTCGGCTCTCAGTTGGTATCTGTCGAGAACACAAAAGTTATTATTGGCCTTGCAAATGGCTGGGCGAAGGAATCGAGCGGGAAATTTCTCTTTGTTGGAGGCCAGGACCTGCGTAAAGCGTACACCCAGCCTCCGAGCGAGAGCGCCAAGCCCAGAGGCTTTGGATTTTGGAACATTGGAGATGAAGGGAAAAGTGACATTTTTCTCACGAAGCAGCTCAACTCTTTCTTAAACACAAGGAGCGATTAGTGCAAGTGCAAGTTGCAGATGATTCGTCCCTACAAAGAGAATGAAGCCAAAGCGATTGCATCGATCGGTGTCAATTAGCCACGTGTGATGTCAACTGCTCTGCCCAATAATAGTGTGCGCAGAAAACCATTTTTCAATCAAAAATTGGTTTTTTCACTAGTGAAATGAATGCATTCTAGCATTTTGCGCAGCCGCCATGTGCTGCAACAGCGTGCATGTCTAGAACTAGAGAAGTGTCCAGCCAATTGACTCATCGATTTAGGCACTTTGGCGAGTCTTCCGCTTTTGCGCATTCCGGCGGGTAAAATGGCACAATTCATCCATGATGCGGTTCCCTAGTTCCTTTGATTCTGACGCATGCACGCAGATGATTGCATTCTGCATCCTCCACGTCACGCATGCTGATGCGGTGCAATGAAATCGATCGCATCGATCGCACACTCTAGCACTTGCACGTCGTCTGACACATCAGTGCCCTGCTTGAGGCTAGCTGGTCTCTGCCTGCTGGCCTCTGGGCCTGGCTAGCTGGCTGTTCGATTCAGCCATGCCCTTGTTCAACATCGATCACGGCTAGACGGGTCTAGGGGTGCTGATGAGAGTCGCAATTCTCTCTGCTAGTCTGCATTGCATCTGACTCATCTGGTCATCACTGCTAGTCTGGTCGACGTGTCAGCATTCCATCAATTGTTGCAGGTCCAGAGGCGCATGGGCTCAACATGACTCAAACGCCTGGACAGCCGTTCACAAGTCGACGTTCCAAGTTCGCTCGATCAAATCACGTGCACTCTCCACCAGTCCAGTTTTCGCTCAGCAGACTGGGCGTGCCGACACTCTTTCGCATTGTCTCAGCATCGGGGGACGCCCTTCTCAGCAGCCATCCTGTTGAATCTTGGAAGTTCTTCAGGAGTCACTGGTGTCAGTGAAGACGTCTGGTGTTCATCAAAAGAGAATCGAACCTGCATGACCCTGAGAAGTTCAAAACTTCAAAACCCTTGCAGTCCCGCCACCATCAACCAGTCACGGGAGGCTCAATCTCTCGAACAAGTCAACGAAGCTTGGACGATGAACGCAGAACGAAGTGTTTTCAGACATGGTGCAATCAACTTGAACGAGTGAATGAACGAAGCAATTCCAGCGGTGGTTGAAGCACAGTGGGATGTGCGACCTCACTCGTCCACATCCTCCTCAATCAACAAGGCGACAAGTTCCAGAGTTGAGGGTTCTTCACTTCTTTGCATCCTGGGACACTTTTCATGAGCGCCCATTTCGACGGAAAACACTCACGATCAATGTCTCACAATGCAGACACGTGAAAAAGGTGTGAATTCAGCCATTCTTGCCCCGAAAACATCAGGTGCTGAATCTCCAATTGACCTCGAACAATTGTGCTGCATTGTCCGACATCATTTGTTGCGTGAGACCATTGAGACTGTACGACATGATTGTCGCAAGAGTGTGATGGACTGGAACATCAGTAGATGTGGAATGTGGAAAACCCCTTGATTTTCCAGTTGATTTGTCCATCCGCAAAAGGAAATGACTCTTGCGCCGATTGTCCTAGGGGAAATCCCCTCTATTCCGCCTTAGAAATGGGCTTAAAAATTTGATACAATGGAAAATTTGGACACACATCGTGTCCGCCATAATAATTTTGTTTGCTCTCATTTCCAGGCCAAAGGTGGGACACAATTTTCAAATTTATTTATCCGTTCAATACCAAAAAGAAGTCCATATTTAATGTCGGAAGCTTCATTTATAGGTCATTTATTGATGTTCTGGGTTGCTTATCCTCACTTGGGTTGAGATTTAGAGATATTTGCGTGCAGAAAGAGAGGAAGATGAAACGAGCCATCAGCGGCATCACATGCTTTGCCTTCAACAAGGATTTTTCTATGGTTGCGCTTTCCCCGAACAATGAGGAAGTGCACATTTACAAGACTAATTCAAAGAAAGATTGTAAGAAGTGGGAACCAACGCCAACCTACATTTTGACTGAGGTCGATGAATCAACGATTCCTTGTTCTGATGTTCTGATACCGGTATTGCCTCACTTATGAAAAATCTCTTTGATAAATTTCAAAAAATGATTAACAAAGCATACCGGGGTCGTGTCGAGTATCGATTGGTGCAATGAGACAGGTTTTCTTCTTACCTGCGCACATGATCGAAATGCGTATGTTTGGAGTTTCAAAGAAAAGGAGGATGTTTGGGAGCCAAGTCTTGTGCTTCTTCGTGTTAATCGAGCCGCAACTATGTGCCGGTGGTCTCCTGAAGGTTGATGAAAATCCATCATTATGTATTAAGAGGTTTGAACTAATTTTCAAATTAACTCAGGGAACAAATTTGCTGTTGCAAGCTCCGCAAAAATTGTAGCCATTTGCCATTATGAGGAGAAACATAAATGGTGGCCTAGTAAACCTACAAAGAAACATAAAAGTACTGTCCTCTCAGTGGCATGGTGTCCGAATAACAAGGTAGAGCTTGAATGAAAACATCTCAATTGAAAAACATACTTGTATTCACGTATACCCGTTACAGTTCATCGTAACTGGAAGCACGGATTACCGATGCAGAATAATTTCTGCTTTTGACCCTGAAAGAGATTCGGAGTAGGATAAACTTGAATTGATCTGGCGAATTTTAATTCGTTCATCCATTCTAATGCACGCACATTTTTTCCAAGGGATGACGAACATGGATTTGGGGCGGTATTCAAAAACCAACACGTCTTTGGTGAGATCCTGGCCGAGTTCAGCGTCTCAAAAGCATGGGTGCATGATGTGGCTTGGTCACCCAGTGCCTTCCGCCTCGCCTTTACCGGTTAAGATCCTGATTATAATTTATCGCGTTTGCAAAGCTGAGAAAGAAAATATCTAGAACCCTTAAAGCAAAATCTAGACTGAAATATGGTTATACGTGGTTCAATCGATAAATTTAGGCCAAGGATCGACGATTCATTTCGTTCAAATTACAAGTGATGGCCCCCCGGAAGTGACAACAATCCGCCATAATGCGCTCCCGTTTTTGTCGGTTGAATTCTTATCCAACAAATGCGTTGTAGCATCCGGATTTGATGCAGCTCCGTACATTTTCGTGGCATCAGATTCCTATGGGGCTGAGCCCGAATGGTACACCAAAACTTTTTTAACGTGCAAAATTTTTTTTCTTTGCTCCAATTATTCTCCAATTTGATTTTCATCCGAGGCAGAAAAGTATCTATAACTTTGACTCCACAATCGTCTTACAGGGAGTTGAAAGGTAAAGTGGACAAGAAGAAGGGCGCGAAGTCTCCTAGAAGTAAAGGAAAATTCTCTGCCAGCAGGAACATGTTCGAAAGTAGCTCTTAAATCAAATGTCAAGAGGCAATCAATTTTTAGAATTTGACAGGAAGAAATTTTACAAATTAGGGGTTTCTGTACGCGCCGAAAAGACCGCAACATCTCCCCAGCTGGCAACATTACACCAGAATCAGATAATGTGTGCCTCGCATTTTGAAAATTACATTCAGAACTTACTAACATGATTTTTTTGGCACGCAAAGGGAGACCATCCCATTCTATAACGAAGATGGATTCGCTTCATCGTTTGCAACAGCAGGATTAGACGGCAACATCTTTCACTGGGATCTTCTAAAGTGTGGTTTTAAATTGGCAGAAGTTAAAGATTCCGAAGAGTAATAAGATCGTTGTTGGATCCTAGCCCTGAAATCACACACTCAGATGAAAATTGATGCTGATTCACTGGGAGCACAGCAACTGCGTCGCATGCATGCACGCCTTCAGGGTTCATGTCTAGATGTACTTACATGCATGTTGCTCCTTATCATTTTTCACAATTTATTCTGCTATTGCGACAGTTTTCCAAAATCCATCCATGTGTGCATGGTACTTCCTATACTTGGTGGCTGCAATACCTTCCCCCAGCTGCCGATAGCTTGCGCATCACAATCGAACACCAGAGCTGCACTTGTCAGTCGTGCTCGTTATGGCGCAAGCACCAACAAAAGCGTCATCACGCTAGCTAGCTAGTGTCAGCACAGTGGTGCTCACATTGTTAACTAGTTAAGGCGCGAACGGGACAGCCATTTCAAAAGATGCTGTTGTAATATTGCTGCTCATGCACATTAGTCTATTCTAGTGTTTAATGGTGAAATGTTCATCTATCACGTACATTGCACATTCGACCCAAAAGTCACCTGGAGACAACACTAAAACAAGAATTTTGTCCATATCATCTGCTGGTAATTACAATTTTTTTCGTAACTTTGAATATCGCTAACAAGGCTGGAACTTGATCGGTTCAATAGATTGTCTTATCCGAAGGAAGGTATCTCCCACTCTGACTCTCCGGTTGTACTATTGTAGTAATATCTAAACAGAAAAAATATACAGATAGAAAACAAACACAGTTGTAAGGAGATAACTCAATAGTTAAAACATTATCATGATTAGCATAGATGTGTATCATGCTCAGTTACGGGGTTCCTTCAGCGTCGTAGTGCTTCGTCCACCCAGCCGGCAGCTCTGTTTCCTTTGCAAGCAAATATCAACTTTTATAAGCCAAATACTTCTCCCTGCAACTGAAAATGAGGATTAGGAACAAACTTTCTCTTGATCCTTGGGAAAGCTCCATGATGATTGTCCTGATGCCTGCAAAATCGAGCATAAAGTGATTGATTGATTGTGGCCGTGTCGTTGTATCACTACCTGATGGTAATAATACATTTTCCCCGTTTCTGGATGCGTGTGTTTCGACCACCCTTCCGGAAGGTGACCACCATCTCCCTATAAAAATAAAATCAGTGCAAATTTGTCTTCATCGGGTGCCTAGAAGTGTGAGTGTTTATTAGCATAATCTTACCTGCTGTTGTTGATTGCCCTTGTTTTCCATATTTACCTCTACTGCCTCTCCCGACCCAACTCCTTCGTCCCGCTTTCTGGAGGACCACACATTTCAGTACACTGCAACGAAGGCAATGGAAACAGATGCGGAAGAGAATTGGGGGAGGGGGGGGCGTTGCAGGGTCGCGTGGGAGGGTCATCGTCTCTTCAGAGGAAGATAAACATCAACAATAGTTTTGGTTGAATATGGTAAGTTGCGTGAGAGTTCCGATCCAATTATTATGCATTAGCAAAATTGACCCATTTTCTGCCATTCCTGCCCTTCCATTCACGTCTGCCGCGCCATCTTGAGGATCGCCCTCGCCATTTGGAGCTCCTGCTTGATCTTCTCCAATTAAACCGCCTTGAAGCGGATCCTTCCTTGCCCTTCCTCTGTAAAAGTAATACCCGAACGCCGCAGCCACAGCGGCTATTCCGCCAACCACCACAGTTGCCATCTTAACACATATATTGAACACAAAGTTGCAATTGAGGCAGGGAAAATGATCAGCAAAGCTCTTCTCGGAAGTGAAGGGCACGGCTGAAGCAGGGATTTGGAACAGCGGAAGAGGTAAGATTAGAATCTTCCAAGTGTGATTAGCTGCTCACTCGTATGGGTGTGCTTCGTCTGTCAGCTCCTCTTTCCCCTCTCCGTCTCTCGCTCACGAATGCAGATGCTGTTTTGAACCGAGAAGTGAAGCTCCATTTTCAGTAAAATAACATTAAATTTCATATCTACGACAACCTCAAAATTATGACGTACTGTTGAATGACGGTGATGACGTGAGTCTCCGGAATCTCATGGACGCCCCAGAAAAGCCAACACTCGCAACAACAACTCGTAGCCGGTTTGGCCTTCGTTTTGCTCTCGTAGATGGGAAGAGAGAAACGGAAGGTTCTTTTTAGATGTTTATGGGGTATGATGTCTGCAACCTGTTGAACAGTACGCTATATTTTGAATGGATACGTAGTGGATATCGTAAACGTGACTACCATAAAACTTCGTAATATTTGTGTCTAAGTATTAGGCACAACGCCGACTACCGACGAGAAGACGGGACATGCTTGCTTTCGCTAATGGCGTCCGCTCCGCCTTGGGTTTCTCGGATAGCGATGAGCCAGCCTATGAACCGGTTAAGGATTCTGATATCGAAGTCGCTGATATTCAGGTGTGATGAGAGATATCGATGGATGATTCTTTCTTCTTAAGGAGGGTTTCGATCTCTTTCTCCCTGTCTAATTATGACGGAAGGATTAAGAGAAGGTGGCCTATGGGTGACATTGAATAGCTCAGCCTCCTTCCTTTGATTCTTTCTGTTTTTCATCTCCCTAAAAATTAATGAGAGAACGTGAGAAGACGCGAGTTACATCCTCACACGCTTAACTCTTTCATTCATTCCAGATGAACGATGACGTAGACGACGAAAGCAACATACTTTCAAACATGATGGGAAGGGTAGATCATCTGAATGCTAACCAGAAAGCAGCATGTGCAGATTATCATGTTTGTAACATTGATGAAAGCTTGGGTGTATATAAGACAATATACATTTTTTGATACACACACACATATTCAATTATATACACATATATATACAATTATTTGTGTATTGTGCGTGCGTGTGCGTGTGTGTGTGTTCAACTATAAACACACACGTACGTGCACATATATCTAGCTTTATATATGTTTGATACTGGCGTGTGTGGTGCAAGCGCATATTTCACATTATGAAAATAGTAGAAGTAGCAACATCCCGCTGCGTGCATGGCAGGTCAAATCGGTGATGGGTATCGAAGAAGAGAAGAGACCGCAGACGACACTGGAGTACATTGTACGAAAATGACATATGACATATTAGACAACTCAAAACAAGAGGCGGGGAGGAAAGGGGAGACCTGCTTACGGATGAGGACCTAACCTTTTTTCATGATATAATTTTAAGACATCGTGCGGCTGTATACCCCCTCTCACGTGGGAACAGCGCCTATGGGGATTCGGCATCTTCTTCGGTTTTGGCTGCTTAATTTCATGTAAATAATATAGATACTCCCCGCCCCCCCCCTCCCCCAACATATTTGGCATTAAATTAAACGTACAGCTGTGCGCAGAAAGTGAAAGGTTGATGCTGCTAGCACTGTGTTGAAATTGATCTAGTCTCATTCCTCTCGCCATCACCATTGTCATCGTTATCGCGGTTGCGTTTCTGACTCTCTCTCTTTCCCTCTCCGTTGTCGCTCTGTTGTCGGTCAAGTCTTATCGACTTTTTCCCTGGCCCAAATCATGTATAGACCCGCGAAGTTTGCAATGACGTACACCCTCGGAAATCTTCTCAGCATCTGCAGGTTTGCGCGTGTGCATATCATGTGCGCGTGCCTCGTGCACACAAGCATACATTTATCTTGGATGTATATATTTATAGTTTAAACTAAAATATTTTTGTGAGGTAATGATACTGTTGCTTCTTTTTCTTCATCTTCATCATCATCATTATCACACCGTCATATTCTCTCCTCTCTACTTCCCTCTTTCCTCTAGCCTGATGTTTCTAATGGGGCCCTGCAACCAGTTGAAGAAGATGTTCGATCCAGAGCGGCGGAGTGCAACTTTGGTAGTAGTAGTAGTAGCAGTAGTAGTAGTAGTTGTAGAATGTGTGGGGGTGATATGCTGCTGTACATTGCCGCTGCATACAAGTATTCACATTTATGTGTTTGTGCATAGATACAATATGTGTGTGTCTGTGTGTGTGTGTGTGTGTGTGTGTGTGTGTGTGTGTTACTATTTTTCAGGTATATCTGGGCTCTATGATAGTTACCGTTGTCGCAGTATTTCGAAAGGTGCCAGGCTATTTTGTGCTCCCTTTGATAAGTTTTCAGGTGTTATATCATAGATATATTTGTTAACAAATACACACACACACACACACACACACACACACATATGAATATATATATATATATATATATATATATATATATATATATAAATATGTATTTATGTGTGTGTGTGTATTAGTTTTTGTTCATCTGTGACATTTTATCCATTGTGCTGCTTGCTGTAGTGTTGGCAATGTGTTGTGCATTTCACTGATACTATGTATCATACAGTTCTGCGCACTGGTTTGGTATTCGGCAACGTACATCCCGTATGGGCGTGACATTCTGAAGGGTTTCGTGAAGAATTGCTGCGCTTGCTGCTGTTCCGGGCTTTTTTGATGGCTGCAAAGTTATGCATATGCTAGTAGTAGCACCGTATTGCGAGCGCGAAACTCATTGCATGCTGACAGCATAACAATAATTATGCGCCTCTCGCTCAACGTTATAATGTAACATCCAGACATAGCCATACATTGAGAGCGTACTGCTGATGTGCGAATAATAACAACATCGTAAGTGATGCGCAAGCGAAGCACCGCATCACTGAGAAACAGTTTGAATGACAACCGAGCATCGCGCGAGCTGCGTCAGATTTTTCCTGTTGCACTTTCATGCAATTGCGAATCTTGCATGAAAGCTTTGTTAGCTTGTATGCGGGTTTGTGCACATCATATGTAACATGCCAGCATTCGATCAAAACCCAAAATAGCGGCTGCCACATGCACGTCCATCACATGCATGTGTGGTCAAAATCATATTATCTAGATATGGGTGCTCTGAGGTCGTGCACACCTACTAGCCTGGCAGCATAGTCGATTCCTAGTTTTTCCAATTGTGTCAGACACACACGATACGATGAGCTCTGCGATGCCACGACACCCATGAGGTGCACGTGTGTGCAAAATGAGGGAGGTCGGATGGCTGTCATGCGCTGCACTAACTACGATGCACCTGCCCTGCGCTACGTGCACAAATTGTGTTCACGAATGATCAGGATCAGAGCTAGGCATTAGCAGTAACTACTTCACAAACAGAATGAAGAAGGACAAGATTGGATGCAGGATGTTCGACATCAAATTCGCCGAAACAACGCAGTGAGGAAATGATTAAATGGCGTCATGTAAAAGTATGTTGCAAATGAATCTCGAGGTTCATGAGAAAGATTCTACTCTTGGGCAAAGCAGGCGAGGGTAGTAGCAACCCCAACTTCAAATTCAAACAATTTACTAATGGGGGGAACATCATTGCGGATGTCTAAAATGCTGAAAGCACAACGCATCTTACGAGCACGTCTCAATAACTGCCTCAGCCACACCCACAGCCTTATCGAGCTGCTTCCTGATTCCCACACACGAGCAGTTGAACTCCCCAACGAAGAAGGTGTCCTGCCCATCAGCGGTCTTAGGGCCTAGGATGAAGTCTGCAGTCCAAATGGGAGGCAGAGGCTGTCCCTCGAGGTCAAGCGATTTCATCAAGTTGGGGAGATCAGCCTTGAACTTGCTCATCAGAAGAGCAAACTTCGCGTCATCTGGCAGATACTTGACGTACTTAGCGCCAGATGACATTGTCGCAGAGATCCCGCCTTCAGCTGGCTTCTTGTGGATGAGCTCCATGGGCTGGCTCCCAATCATGAAGACTCGCACCTCACCCTCCACAATGCGAGGAAGGAACTTCTGGTCCACAAGCTGTCCATTCTCACCATCAAGATACTTCTTGCAGAACTTCATGAAGTCACCAAGGGTTTGCTGCTCTTTGTGATTATCGAAGGCCTCCTGAAGATCCAGCAGTGTGTCATCAGGACAGACACCGTCCGTGATCTTCTTCTCCTCTCCCTCGGCGAGCTTGCATACCCAGATACCTTCTCCTTGAGATCCACGGTTTTGCTTGAGGACACGCGTATCACCCGAAGCCATGGTTTTAGGGAATCCGGCTTTCAACTCCTTCATGTCGTAGTAAGCGGCGGTGCAGGAAAGTCCGCATTCAAGATTCTTGATCTTGACAAGCGCATCCTTGGCGCCCATCTTCTGCATGGCCTCAGCAGAGAACATTCCCTTTTTACCAGCTTTTACCATGTCGTTGAGAAGTCTGTCGAGCTTGCTCTGCGTGACACCGTCGTACTTGCCGGGGTTGACGCGGCAAATGTAGCCATCGCTTTCTTCAAGGTACTTGCGAATCTTAGCCTCATCCTTATCGGTGTAGAAGATGGGCTCGGAATACCATCCCTGGGAGGTAGTAGGAAGGAAAATAAGAAAGTGGTTAGCATAGCGTATGCACACACACACACACACACACACACACACACACACACAAACATGCAAGCATGCATACGCAGGACATAATTATGTATGTGTATTTACATGTGTGTACATACATGTATACACATGTACATGTAGAGTGAGAGAGAGAGAGAGAGAGAGAGAGAGAGAGAGAGAAAATGTGCACATGATGTCGTACATGTTCGATACTACCAGTTGGATGAGTGCATTGCAAATGGGGATAGTGTCAGGACGGTGACCGTTCCTCGCCTTGTCTACGCCCCCTTTACATTGGATGATGGGAATCTTTCCAAAAGGTTGCTTGGGCTGCTCCTTGAGGATTGCGAGAGGCTCGCCCCCGCAGTTCTTGACAGCTGCCATGCCAACCTCGACAGCACGTGAGAGCTGCTTGATGATGCCAACGCACGAGCAGTTGAACTCCCCAACGAAGTAGGTGTCCTTGCCGTCCTTCTTAGGGCCGAGAATGAAGTCAGCAGTCCAAATGAGAGGTAGAGGCTTCCCGGTCAACCCAAGAGCGTCCATCAGCTTAGGAAGATCCGCCATAAAGGTCGACATCAGAAGCTCGAATTTAGCGTCATTGGGAGGATATGTCACGTAGCGCGCGCCGGAGCCCATAGTCTGTAGTAGCAGAGATACCACCGCCCACAGGCTTTTTGTGGATGAGCTCAACTGGGGTTTCCCCAATCATGAGAACTCGCACTTCACCCTCCACGATGCGAGGAAGGAACTTCTGGTCCACGAGTTGACCACCAGCCCCCTCGAGGTACTTACTGCAGAATTTCATGAACTCGCCGAGAGTCTTTTGTTCCTTGTGGTTGTCCACGGCTTCCTGAAGGTCGAGACAGGCATGCAACATGACATGTGCACTGCACATGATGTCACTGTGTCTGTTGTCAACCGCACAATGTTTCACGTTTCTTGTTTCAAGTGCCGGGGCGGGCGGATGTGAAACACACCCTCAATTTTTCTTGGTGATCCAGTTGATTGGGAGGACACGGGTGAATTTGCGAGTCCCACATGATCCTTTCATCCGCTCCGATCATGAAAGCTCTTTTTTCTTTCTTCGTTTCCTTTCTTTCTTCGTTTCCTTCTTTCTTCCTTTCTTTCTTCCTGTTTCCTTTCTTTCTTGTTCCTTGCAATTGCTGCTTCACACGTTTGGTTTGATGCTGCTGAGAGTGCGACAATTGCAAGCGCACAGAGTGATGAATTTCGATTCTTTCTTTCTTTCCTTGTGTGTCCTTCCTTCCATCCAAAACCATGTGAAAAGGGAGCTCATTTTTTCTGAGCTGGCTAGCTGGTGTGATGTAGTGATGAAGGGGCGAGTACATGCACGAGAAAGTCCAAAGTTCTTTGACTTGTGGGCCAGTTTTGCTTCGCAATGTGGACAGATGATGCAAAAGGAAAATGTGTCTTGAGCAGCCACTGCCGAGCGCGACAATGCAAACTTGTTTGGTTTTGGCGCAGTTGCCAGATGGAGAATTGACACGAAGCAAGTTGAGCGATTGTGACTCCATGCACCTGTTCATCTCCAAGTTCCATGTGCGCACATCTAGGTGTTGCTGTATGTCTAGCATTACGTGTCCATTGTGCGCAATGCAATGCACTTGCAATCAGCATAGTCTTCATTGCCCATCGTTTACTACCTCAAACACCATCTCATCATAGCATTCGACGTAAATGCACGGCAGCAATGTCGGGCCATACACTAATTCTGAACGTGAATATATGAACGTGTCGTTATCAGTGTGTCTAGATCTACAACATATCTACCACACTAGTTGCTGCTGTTTTTATCTCAACGCTTAGATTCTAGGTTGTTTCGGGAAATAATCCTCTTCATCCATGTCGGGATCATCGAAGATAGTAGACCTCAACTCGTCAGGGGGTAGCACCTCCTCCTGGTGATTCATCAGTAAAACTCAACTCGCTGTTAGCTCGAGCTCAAAATTACGTTCATCATCGAGGGTATATGTGGCAGTGAATACAAATCAGGAAGATACTTTCTTCTGCAAATATGTTTTATTGACGTTCAAGTCAACGAAACGGAAAAACTTAAGACAATAGATACTACATGTCGAATCTACCCCCCCCCCCCCCCCCCCCCCCCCTCCTTTCCCCTCTAGCGTCACGAACCCCTATTGTGTTAACTAACCGGGCTGGGGGGGACGTACGGCTTGTATCCCTCCGGCATAATGAAGGTGTACTCCCCGAAACTCACAGCGCCTTCAGGAGCTAAATCTAAGAAGAAAGAGGAGATAGATAAACATGATGATGATGATGATGATGATGATGATGAGTATATGTTACAAACCTGGTATCTTGTCTCCTTTGTTAAGCTTGATAGGCTTTCCCTCCATATCAAAAATCATCTTCTCCTCGCCCGTCTATGTTCAGCATTAAAGAGAAGAAGAGGGAAGTGGTTATAGTGCGGGTGTAGTCTTTCTAGTAGAGTATTGTAACAATGTAGCGTAGTATTCGCTGTACTGAGGGTAAGCATGAAGATATCCCTCTCCCCCCTCCTACCATTTCACTAGCGTTTACAAAAATGTTTTCCACCAAGCACTACGCAACAGACTCAATCATACAAAACAACAAATAGAGCAACGAAGCATATCGCCGATATTCGATGCTGGCAAATAGCATCGGAATCGTCCGATGGTTTTGTCCCGCAGGGGGCACACTGCTAGCTGCCGTGTTGCGGGATGAGATTTAGGTGTGTGTGTGTGTGTGTTTGTGCGTGTGTTTGTGGTTGTGCTTTGGATCATTATCAGAATATTTCCTTCAAATGTGTTACTACAACCCGCAAGTCCACAGACGTAAGGACCTCTTCTCCCTCATCCTCCTCCTCGTCGTCATCATATAAGCCTCTGATTTTCTCTAGCCCCCCACTCTCCTTCATCTCCTGCTGTAGGTTGGTTGGCGAGGAGGAAGAGGTTGTGGCTGCTAGCTTACGATACACCTGCCATTCCGGGGAACCGTCGACCATGTGTGGTTTCATTCTATTTTGAGTTAAATCATGTAGCAATTGCTGATGAATCATCTTCTTCCACTAGAGCAATTCTTGTGTTGATGTCATGAAGGATGTGCTAAGAAAGACGAGGACAACCACGGTGATAATGTGAAATGTTTACCGTTCTGACCAGTCCATATGCTCCTCCATAGGGATCGAGCTCCAAAAGCTGAGTATGAATGTAGCAGCACACGGAAAGAGTAACCCCGGGGGGGGGGGCGAAGCATAAGGAGCAATATATATATATATATATATATATATATATATTGCTTAGAATTTACTGATTGCGAGCGTGTGTGTGTGTGTGTGTGTGTGTGTGTGTGTGTGTAATACGTCTCCAACGCAGCGAAGCTGGGCATGTCAACCTAATTTTCAGGGGAGGGAGATGAAGAAGATGGGTAGTATCATGATGATGCTTCGACAACTAAATACACGTGCTAGGTGTTAAATACATCCAAGCTTGTTCTTCCCACCCTTACCCAAGGCTCAACGCACTTATTACATGTTAGAGCAACTACCTCCATTTCTAGACGCGATTCCTTTACCCCCACCGCTCCGCTCAGCAAGCGGCAGTTATTATCTGAACAAGGGTAGAGAAGTTGCTGATTGCAGATATATCCTTGTAATTTTTCGTCTTTCGCAGGCCAGTTAAAAACGCATCGTTGACTTCGTCGTCATCCTCTTACCATCCCTTTCTTGTCACCCCTATTACTATCATTGCAACATCGATGTTGGTGGCTATTATCATCACCGTTAAGTCCTGCTTTGGCCCCGATCGTGCGCATCCATTCTTGCACTAGCTCAACGGCAGCGTACTTCGATCCGTACCTGACGGCCGGGGGGGGAATTGAGAATCGAATATCCAAGGCAGGACGACAGTTAGAGGAGGGTAAAGAAGGGTGAACGAGTCTTCTCTGGCATATTTCAAGACGTAAGCAGGAAAAATGTCCTCGTCACAGTAGGCAGGGCAACACAACAGACCCACAACTCCCATTCTCCAACGCACCGTGCATGCATGACAACATTTTCTATCAACAATCGAACCTGCAATCGATAGACCACCGAGCAGTAACCGTGGGCTTGGTAGAGCTACTAGAACCTCTGCTGGAATCGTCATCCCGTGCGTTTACTACTAAGGATGGCAACGAGCGAGAGCTCAAGGGATTCGAGGAAGCTCGAGAACCCTGCGATACCCTTCTATATAGTGAAGAACGTTTTGGACAAAACGTGCCGATGAAAGCCGGCGAAGACATTGTCTGTTTTACAAAAATGTGTCTATTTTCAGTGTGCCTCATCTCACCAGCGACGATATCTTTGTTCTCCATTCTAAGAATTTCTTTTTTTTTCCCTCTAGGTACGCGCTACGCATCAGGCAATGAAGGTAGACAGGATTTGGAAACAACAAATAATGGGAAATTAGAGACGGAAGAAGCAAGTGCGGTTGGGACCGAGAACTGTGGCACCTGAAGCATCGCCCTTTTATAGCCTTCAACTGCCCCAACCCTCCTCGGTATCCAAGCTGGAACAATATTTGCCGCAAACGTAAAGAATAGGATCCCAGCTATCGCCCATTTAGAAGGCTTGAAAGAACTATGCGAACAGATGGGAGGGCGGTCCAACATCGATCGGAGGAGGAGGGGTGCGGAGGGAGAAAGAAGAGTAAGGCAATTGTGCTCTGGAAAGATATTTTGGGATCTATCCGGCCTGAATAATTTTAACGCATGTTTAGTATTTTCCAGTATTATTTTCTATAAAGAGAAGTTTCGAAAGTGTTGTAGTTGTTGTTTTATGTATAGCCTCTTCTTGTTTTTCAGGTCCCTTTTGGATAAAAATATATTACAAAGGTATCTTAGCTTCTCCTTAAAAGGATGGCAGGATTTCGAAATTTAATGCTTTGTCAGTGACAAATTATGATGCGATATTTTGCGATTAAATATCGATATATTTTTAACTTTCACAATTCCCTCTGACGCCAGAAACGGCCGAAACGGCGATCCGCCCCCTCGGATCAACAGCGGAATAACTGTTACTCTCTGCAGAGGATCCCAGCACTCCCTGGGAAAGGAACGAACAAGCTTCTTTAGTTCCCCTACCTTCGCTGGTATTGATCAGAGCCGTGAGGATGACGGAGTTCAGTGTGAAGAAGTTTCAGATCACAGCAGAAGATGCACTACTCGAGCAAGACAGGTATGAGCAAGTTTCCAGTATTTTCCTTTGAATTTCACGACACCAAGCTAATCTCGAACCTCCTTATCTCAAACTCCTTATCCTAATATCGCCACCCTTTCGCATGTTGTAGCGTTGTCGACAAAGAGAAACTAGCTGAGCTTCTGGAGAAGAGCGGGATGCCTGAGAACGATGTGAAAGTCCATATCAAGGACTTTTACAGAGTCAACGAAAAGCCAACGATCGGGCTGTTTTGTCATGAGTTTACGCGAATGAAAAACCTGACTTCGCTAGTCAATATCCGTAAAATGTGCCTGCAGAGAAAATCACACCGCAATGCTCCGTTGGAGCGAGGAGAGATTCAAGAAATATTTACCAAGTCTCATGAGAGTGAGGAAGATGCAAAGATACAGGTGAAACCTAAAAAATCCAACGTTCTATGCAACAATGAGTTGTAATACATTTTACGCGAATGCGTCATTAGGTGGAAAATTTATTCCAGGCATTGTGCCCTGCAGAGAACAAACTAGCTCCATTAGAAATATTGAAGTGGTTTTCCGAGGGCTTCGTGTCATCAAGGGAAAAAATGGTCGTACAATAGTTGATGATTCAGCATTCAAATATATTGAGTCCTTGAATCGCTCATTGCCATCATCATCATATTTATGTAGGGACACAAACCAATTGCTCCATCTTTTGAGAACGTGAAGGACGATAGCAAAGAGGAGGAAGATAAAAAGGAAGAAGCAAAAAAGGAAGAAGCAAAAAAGGAGGAAGGCAAAAAAGAAGTTGAAAGTGAAGGAAAAAATAAAGATGGAACAAAGAAAGAAGAAGTAGAAGCGAAGGAAGCCGACCAGCAAAAAGGAGAGGGTGGTAAGACGGACACTTAAATGAACAATAAAAGTGAGAAGAGCAACGAAAACAAAGATGATCCAACCACTCAAGCTGCACCGTAGGAGGAAAATAATGAAACTGACAAATAAGTCAGAGTCGTGTAGCGCAACAATAATCTGATCCAATTGTGCTCATTCTTTCCTGTACAATTTGAGTATTACTGTGCGAGTGTATGGAGTATGTACAGTACGGGCTATACAGCTATGCCACTCCCAGTGTGCCGTGCTTCGCTCATTGTGCCTAATTTCATGGTTGCACATAGTAATTGTGATGGGCTCGCCAGTAGCTGTCGAATGGGTACAGTCGCTTCATCACATGGCCAGGCGGCATCGTAGCGAGTGCTGTGTCGGCGTTGTTTGTGCGGCAAGACAAACACGTACATGTAACAATCGATGCATGCTCGTCACACAATGCACATTGCGCACATGCGCGACACAGGCACACCTAGACACAGCAGAGATGAGCGCATGTGCGCGCGTGTGTGCGTCCTACGTACTTGCCCATGACGGTCATGCATGGCTGCACTGACGGCATCATGCAGCATCGACAACAAATGAATGAGATAATAGACATAGTAATAGCATGTATAATATGTATATGTTACGTGTCTATAATCATAGTAATAGCATATATAATATATATATATATATATATGATATTACGTGTCTATAATTGAGTGCGATTTGGAAAGGTGCCTGTCCTTGTCCTGTCACCGGCTTGAGCTAGCTCGACTAGCAGTTCAGCATCGACATGAGCTGCCATGGCGTTGCACGCGCCCCGCCATGTCTACGTGAGACAACGCAATTGAATCACGTTGGATTCATGTTTTCACGGTCTAGATGTGCACGCCATGGACACACGTACATGTGCGTGTGTGGACCGACATCATCATGCAACACGCACGCAAGCATCGCGCTCAGCTTGTCTGGCCCACACGCTCCAGCTCTGTGCCCCGGGAACCATCGAGTCGGGCTCATGGTGTCATGGTGTTTGGCTCCGCGGTTCGAGGCAATCCAACGTCCTAGTCTATGTCTTCGTCTCTGTGGAAAATGCACATGCTGAATGTGAACAATTCTGGTGCTCTCAATTGACAGCAGTCCAGTGACCTGTGCTCTGGTTTGATTTGTTCACAGGTTCCTTTTTCTCACTTGGTGGGTGCGTGGGTGCAGCACTGTCGATTTGTCCCCTTTTCATGACTTCGAGCAGTGATTTCAGGTCCCCTCTCGTGTGACACAACAAAATGACTGTGACAAGATGACTTCTGTGAATGACACGGCTAGACGTTGGACTGCCACATGGAATGAATGATTGGGGGACATCTCAATGTGAACTCATCGCGTCAACATATTATTCATGTCGCATCCTTGTGTAAAAGGCGAATTCTGTATCAAATTCCAAGAAAATTCCGAGAGCTCGCAAGGAACCACTGGAAAACGACATCCTGGAATTGGTATTCTCTTGAGCAGGGAAGATATAGATCGAACGACATCAAATCAGGAGATATTTCAAAATAAATGGCCTTTGTCGCGCACTTTGGCGTATCTTCGTGTCTGAACTTTCTGCTCATATTTCTCGATGGATTTGGTCACCCCCATAGCAACACCCCTGGGCCTGGGGCAAGGGGTCGAAATGATGAATAGCAGCGATTCTAAGAGGTATTTGTGTTCGTTTTGAGATGACTCGTGCAACATACAGTTAATGACACATCCTCTTCTACTCAGATCCCAGTTCCAAGCGCAACTTGCTTTTTGGAAGAGCATGGCCGATGATAACAAGTATGTGTAGTTTGCATGTCTACATTGAATACACAATTAATCTAAAGCTAAATGTCGCCCAGATCATCACGACTCCCACCAGTCAAACGTCAAAAAAAGCGCCGGCGTTCCGAGCAGTTCAATCAGACGATGAATTTTTGGTCCACCCTCGAAAGCCCTCCAAAAATGGCACTTGAGGAGGAAAAGGAGCCAAATCCGAAGATAAACGTTCTAGAAACAAAATTTGACTCGACTCTAAACCTCTTCGAGAAATCAAAGACAGCATCTGAGATCGATAAGAGGAAAGCCAGGAAAATCAACAGAGAGAGGTGGATATCCCAGTTACTATCCAAGGTGTCATTCTGCTAATATTTGGCCACCCTTACAGAGAGAGAAGGAAGCAAATCGGAGTCTGCTTTCGGGAGCTTGCAAGCGAACTACGTCTCAATCGGTAAGTACTGCTGCACAGAATAAATCATCACTCACTGGCTAACATATTACTTCAAGTTTTATTCATACAAACATGTTTCCACTTTTTCTTTCAACTCAACCACGTAGTAAATGATGCTGCTTTCTTCTCGTTCTTCATCACAGATCTTCGAAACTGGATAAAACACTCATTCTTTCTGAGTCTCGTTACACAATTCAAAAGCTTCGGCAGAGGAATAACGAACTCCTCAAAGAAAGAGAGGTTGGACAACTACAATATACCCTACCATATGTGCACTAAATTCTGCTCAACGACTTTGAATAGGAAATGAGAAAGCGGATTGAAAAGTTAACATCATGTCTTCAAGCAATGTGCTCGAAGCCAGCATCCCCTCAACCACAGCAGCAAAATGCAAAACATACTACGCATCAACTTCATACCAACCCTGCTGCAACTAACAGAGGCGAAAATCAGGGTTTCTTCCCCCCCGCAAGCCCCCTTTCTGTGCCCAACAACCACTCTCCACCCATTGACCAAGATGATAATCGTCGCCAGGACCTCCCTCCCTCTAAAATTCATTCCAATAGCAGCTTCCCTCTCAAATTCAATGCTTCTGTGTTTCCCGGGGACGCTAAATCTGATACTAGTGATTCGATCTCGACAAGGTAAAGCAAAGACTAGCGGGCTAGGGACCAGGAGAGGGCAATAGTTGCTACTTCAGAACCCTAATCCTAAATGATATCAACTTGTATAATCGTACGATAAATCTTCTCCTATTCATGGAACAGATTCGGTGGCTTAGGGGAGGACTCGTCACCTTCAATTTTGCTCTCTAATAACGATGAACCAAGTAGGCCGCAATGCGAATTCAATTTTTCTGTTCCAGAGCTAGACGATATGGAAGAATCTGACATATTCTTCGGTCTGTAAGCATACCAGTTGCCCTTACTAATGACTATCAAGAAAAGCGTTTTGGAAGAACGACGGTCTCTCCCAGGCGATATGCATGCTACATTACGTATAGTCGGCTGCGTAAATCACAATGATTGACCATCGATGGTCAAAATAATTAAATGAAATATGTGAAATGCAAAAATACTCCCATACATGTGGCTTTGCACATTTGTTGCTAGATTTCCACCTCATTGCATCGGACACGCAGCACTGCAAACGGCGTGTACCTGCCATGAATGCGTCGCATGTAGTGCATGTGTGTTGTGCATGCATCCGTCCTTCTGCGTGTTCTAGCAGTGTTGCCAACACTAGCTTGCGAAATCATGAAAGTGAGAAAACTAGAAAAATGAATTCATTGCCCTAGTGCAGTTGATGTGTGCGATGTGGAAGAAAGATAATTCCCATTGAACTTGTTGGCAAGTGTACAAGCATTTTAGATCAGCATGTGCTACCACCTGTCACAGTTTTCAAGGGCCATGTGCAGATGGATCTGTGACTACGTGCGTGCGTTTGATGCAAACACAACACCTGCAGAATTGATCGCAAGTGACTCTGGACTGCTACAACTCGCTCTGCTGACCTGTCACAGATGCAAACACATCTACACAGCGATGAGGAATGCTGCAGATCAAAGGAAAGTGTGATTTTTTCAAAAACCACGAGCGAAAGTGGCTTCTTGCAAATTGTAGTGCGTACTACTACGCGAGCACAAGTCACGTGCGACAACAAAGGGGTTGTCGCGGATATAGAATATAGATAACGTAGATATTAATACAGTATAGGCACGTGGGTTCCGGCGGGACTCATGGCAGCACACCGGAAGTGTGCTGCCCCACGTGCGGCGGCATTCGCGAAAGCTTCGCGAATGATTACGCAGTGCACGATTTAACAAAAATATAATCTTTAATAAAAATAAACAAAACTCTTCAAAAGGAAGCAAACGTGCCTTTCCCCCCCCCTGCCTACTTGTGCACGTAGCGCCTCGGCCTGTGAACACCTTACGCGCAACAACCTTTGGCTTCCACACACGGGAAACGATTTGACTAACAATGTCACAGCAGCTAGAAGAACAGCAGGACTTTGGCTCGCAGGCCGTGCAAGGGCACGAGCAGAAACAGGAAAGGAAGGGCGATACGGACGCTAAGGAAGGAGGAGGAACACCTCCACAGGCACCGCCGGGACCAGCACCCGGGATTAAGAAAGCAGATGCAGCAGCAGAGGCACTGGAGAACTTCTACGAGGCGGACGACGAGGACGTGGCCGCCGAAAGCAAGAAGGTCGTAATGGCATTACGAGCCTTGCGACCCAGGGCGAGCAACTACGCCAAACTGAAAGTATCGATAGAATACAAGTATCAGACACATGATGTTTGGGCAGCTATCATGCAGGACATCATGGATTACGAAGCAGACTTACCTCCAGAGTGGGCAGCTTTGTTTAGGAACGACGGGGGTCTGGGCGCCTCGCGGGGGACGACCCAGAGCACCGTCAAGCAGCAGCAGCCGGTACAGCGGAACACCCAGTTCATGTCTGTTAAAACAGCACCGGTTATGATAACGAAATACAACGGGAAAAGAGGTGAGGCAAGGAGGTGGTGGAAGAACGCTAGGAGTATACTCTGCGACTTTACCCCTAACCCCACCGAAAACGACAAGCTCAAATGGCTAGCTATAATAAAGCAAGCCATGGACCTTTACGAGACAGGCAGGACCCGGATCAGGCAGCTGGAGAAAATACACACTACAGTTAGTGGGCTACGAGACGTTGAGGCGATAATGAAGGCTTTTGTAAATGAACAGGATGCTAACTCCCTACCCCAGGCTATTAGAAAATACAGAGCAATGATGCAGCATGAGAGAGAACCTGTTAGAGACTTTGCCACGCGCTTCCAGGATATGATCGACGAACTACATGATTTTAATTACAACACAGGTGATGATCAGGCAAGGTTTGAAGAGTTCAAGTTAAAGATAAAGGAATCCACTTACGTTACGGAGAAAGGCTACACCACGATGGAGGCAGCAGTGCAGGCTATATCCCTACGCGAGCAGGAGCAGGACCGCAAGTTTACCAGCCCTAAGGTACCTGGCATAGGAAACATTAACGCTATTAAGCCGCAGCGAGACTGGTACAAGGACAGGGAAGGTAACCGACGTTGCGGATACTGCTCACGTAAAGGGAAACACACCGCTAAAGACTGCAGAGACAGGAAAGAAGGACGACCCAGGATGACGATCAGGCAGCTCAACGAACACTACGAGAAGTTAAAGAGAAAGAAAGGCAGAGGACAAGGATATAACAACAGCAAATGGCAAGGCAGCAACAACGGGAAGAACAATAAATATAAGAACAAGAAGCAGAACAGTATCAATGCTATACAGCAGCAGATAAACGGAATATTAGATCACCTTAAGCAGGCGCCGACGAAGACAGCAGTACCAGCAACGCAGGACCAAGACAAGCCCATGACCCTAGACGACATAAAGAACTTAGGAGTATGCAACATTAATGACGAAGACGCTAACAGGACTATCAAAGTTGCTATGACCAAGGTTAAAGTTAAAGACAGCTACGGAGACTACAAGAAACTACCTGCCCTTTGGGATAGTGGCAGCATGCCGAAGTCCTTCATAAGCCTAAGCACAGTAAGAAGGTTAGGACTATTGGATCAAGTGACTAAGAAAGAACGTAAATATGCTCAAGCAGACGGAAGCTCTTCTATGAAGACCGTCGGTGAGCTAATGCTAAAGCTACAGATACCTGGCAGCGACGCGGAGACCCAAATCAAGACCCGAGTAGCCATGACTTTATCCATGGAACTACTCCTCGGACAGGATGCCCTAGAAAAATTAGGGGGGATCATATCATTCTACAATCACAAGATATACTATGCTAAGTTACCAAAGAAGTCAGGCAGGACCATCAGCCAGAACATGATACGGCTTGACGAGTGGACCTCTGAGTCAAGCGTTAATGCGTTAGAGTTTATGGACCTAGCGGACAACAAGCTACCTACACCTTCCGAGATACGGAAGAAGAACCCCGGCAAGACCATCCGACAGATAACGGAGCTACTGGACAAGACCCCCCCAGCTGATGATTGGGATATCGACAAAGGCAAAAAGTACATTAATAAAATATTAAACGAGAAGTACTCTGACATTACCAAGCCGACGACGAAGCCCTCCAGCAAACTTACCCCAGTAAAGATCGAGCTAAAGGAGGGATACGAAGAGTGCATCATCAATGACCCAGAACATAGGCGACCGGAAGCGGACTGGGAAAAGATAGAGTGGCAGATCAATGAATGGGCAAAGGAAGGGAAGATAGAGCCAAGCAACTCACCATGGAACGTGAGACATGTGCTAGCTAAGAAACCTACTTACCCTTTCTTCCGCCTGGCGCACAACTTCATCCGCCACAACCGAGTAATAAAGAGGATCCAGACACCTACACCAAGGATAGATGACGTTATTGAACACGTCATAGGATACAAATACTACTCTTCCCTAGATAAAAATGAATCATACATGCAGACACCCATCCACAAAACCTCCCGCCCCATTACCGCGTTCTCCAGCAGGCACAGGAAGTGGCACTTCGTCGTATTCCCTTACGGCCTAAGCATATCAGGGGATGCGTTCAGTAGTCAGAACTACAGGGCATACACACATGATGGGATGGCGTCTGTGTTGTGGGTGTTTGTGTTTGTGTATGTGGATGATGACATAATATGTACCAACACAGTCGTCGCTCAGATCTTCCTCCTGGAAAATATATTTATTAGGTTTGCACACTTCGGTTTTACTATTAGACTGCAGAAGTGTACATTCCTAGCTACAAGAATCAAGTGGTGTGGATATTACCTGGAGCAAGGCCGCATCACCCCAAACCCCGAGAAAGTAGCAGCACTACAGCAAGCCCCTAAACCTAAGAATGCAAAGGAGTTAAAGTCATTCTTGCAGACTGCAGCTTGGATACTACGTAGGTTCTCCCCTACCTACGCTAGGACTGCAGCTGCTTTTACTACTGCTTACCGGAAGGAGAACTCTGTAGGCCTCAGCTTCGCTAAGGTGTGGGCCAAGGCTGGCCTTGATGCCCACTTCGATAACCTAATAAAGTTATGCAGCAACACCCTATTGAATGCTAAGCTAGACACTACTAGACCAGCTACCCTATGGACAGACTGGTCTAAGCTAGGTATGGCTGCTGTACTTACCCAAGACCAGCAGATCATACGGGTGTGGGGCAGGGCCTGCACAGCAGCTGAGGCCAAGTACAG
>ADNK01003173.1:0-71159 GCA_000320545.1 Bigelowiella natans CCMP2755 | reverse complement strand
GTCCCCCTCAAGATCGAGGAAAACGCTGCGTGCCTGGACAACGCACTGTAAGATGACTACGCGTCTCCGCGAAAGAAGAAGCGCCATCTGGAAAAGATCTTCAAGCGTAAGAAACAGAAGGAGAAGATCCGGTATGAGCGTGGTGCTCCCCCTCGTTCAGTGTACAAGATAATATAATGCGCCCCCCCCCCACCCCCCCCCCTCCTCACCCCTCCGGGTTGAGATCAATCTCGCGCTTTTGCCCTCCCTCACTAGGGTTGAGTAGCTTTTTAAAGACCTTCGCCCCCCCCTCCCCTTCCTCCTTTACACCAACCTCGTGCAGTTTACTGGAGTAAGGTGAGGAAAGAAAAGACACACATAAAAAAGCAAAAAAACCAAAGTGAGGGAGGGCAAAAGCGCGAGATTGCTCTCACTCCGGCGGGGTGAGGAGGGGGGGGGGTGGGGGGGGGGCAGCATTATATTATATTGTAAACCGAACGAAGGGGAGCACCAAGCACATACCGGATCTTCTCCTTCCGTTTCTTACGCTTGAAGATCTTTTCCAGATGGCGCTTCTTCTTTCGCGGAGACGCGTAGTCATCTTCCAGTGGGTTGTCTAGGCACGCAGCGTTCTCCTCGATCTTGAGGGGCGTGAAGTCGAGATGGAGCGCCTCCATCATCATGACCGTGGACGCCGCGCGCCTCCGCGAGCAGGCGCGCACCATGTTCTTGAGCTCTCGCATCGAAAGATATCCGTCCTACGAGCGGTAAATCATGCTTAGATTTCCTACTTGCCACCGTTTAATATGATACAGCAACAGCACCTCCTTACCCTACTACTATCGTCGCTTTCACCCATCCACCCACGCATTCATCAACAAACAATATCTACTGCGCTACAACTACCGCTTTACTACTCCTATCGCAACGTTACCTTAGGATCCACATCCCACATGTCAAAGAGGAGGACGAGGCGGTCCCTCATCGTTCCTCGCTCCCTTGAGAGGAAAAGAACAACAACAACAACAACAACAATGATAAAAAACAAAGGGCACATCAGACACGCTAAACGTAAACGACAGCGATGCATCATCGGGGAAGAATGGGACGGAGGAGGAGGAGGCTGTGCAGACTGCGGAGACCGCATGAGGAGTAGTACCACATGTAGATCGCAGAGACGAGTGGTTTGAAGCTTAGGAATTTCGGCCCGCCGTCCTCCGAAAACTTTCTTCGACTGCACTTGCCAGCATATGATGTGAGGTAGTTGAACAACGGAGTCGCCATTGTGGAGCCCACTCGTCCAAAACAGTGCGAGAAGTAGCGCGTAAATTCGTCCACGCCAATCGATGCTTCGTCTAAACTGGGGTGTGAAATCTTACAGTTTTCCTCTGTTTCACAAGCTTCTCTAAAATCCAACGAAATCTGGATTATCACAGCAAGAAAGAAGTTCAATCCTCCTTTTCTGGAGAGAAGATGCCGACACAAAATTGCACACACACCACAAACCTACACACCCATTTTTTATCAACACACACGCATAATGATCTTGCCGGGTAGCAGCACTGACCTGCTTCACTTCTTCTTCACTTAGATGTTTCATTGCTTCACCGTAGCTATCTATCCATAAGCAATCTCCGCCGGGGGTCGGGTGCTCCGAAGCCCTAAGAAGCAGCAAACATCACCATCAAATTCGAAGAGGAACTGCCCGAGTCTTTCAGGAACCCGTTTTCACATTAGTGCCCCGATGCGTTCTTTCACTCTCTTTCCCCCCTAAAATCATAATGCGCTATTCATCTCGATGAATAATACGCACGTTGGGTAGATTTCCTGGCCGAGAGCGCACACTTGAGCCTTGATCCTCCGCTTCTTTCTTTGTGGTGTTTTTGCCATCATACTAGCGCTAGTTGAAAAATCAACGGATCAGGTAGCCGTAGGAGATGGCGATACGGAGAATTAATTTTACCTTCTTCGGATACACTCTTTTGTTGTCATAAGTTCCATGTCGCGCTTGGACTCCCCGTAAGTAGGGGGAGGGGCTTCTGCATTGCAGGCGCAATTACCCATTTGCTGAACGAAAGAGGGAGAGAAGTGAGAGCTATTTTAAAGTGAAATCATCGTCCTACTCCACAGGCTAAACAAGCAATACTGATATCCGAATCATCAGCATATCCCATCCGATCAGTAAACTCATAAACCGGTTCCGGTGCCCTGATCTCGCCGAAAACCAGTCCCCCCCCCCCCACCTCCTTTCCCCATATCGTAGAGCAAGGTAGTAAATTTGGGGAAGGGAAGGGATAAAGTCCGCTCTTCCTAACCTGCTGCCCTCGCAAAGAGGTCCTTGCCTCGCCTCAAGTTCAGGGGGGGGAAAAGTCGAAGAAGCAGACGTGTTTCAGTTCGTTAAAGGGGTTAAAGTCTAAGCGACAAGTCATATCGTTGTCGCATCACATAAATATAATGAATTCCGTTGCATTCCGGGAGTTTTCTTTCAGCCGAATATTGCCGATATTTGTCCGACGACGACGCTTGCCAGAACGTGGAATTTCGAAATTTCCTGGGCCGAAGCGCGAAAACCCCCAGAGATTTGATGTCGCTGCGCCCTTCTCTCCCCCCTGCTTTTCGCTCGGAATGTGGTAATCGTTGTGGGGAGTGTTGCCGCCATGAGGGCTGGTAACCCTCGTTTTGTGGTTTGCAAGGTTCTTTCCCTTGTGTGTTCGTCCTAGAGTTTATGACTCCGACATCGTTTTTTAAGGCAATACGGAATGGATTTCGCATGGCGTTTTTGTGTGAATGCTCTTGAAACCCGGTGATAGTCCCATGGGTTTTATGTACTACGACAAGGAAAAACGCCACAGGGCACCCAAAGCACAGCCATCCCCATCCCGATTAGACCTTATGCAACCCGTGTTGCCACGGCCTTTCTGGAGGCTTGCCACCCCAGCTGCCCTTCTCCTATTTAGTATAACCCCTTTATGTTGTCTAGGGGTACGTTCGTCGATAGGTTGTGGCAAGAAACCTCCCATTTCGTTGGACAGCACGAAGAATATGGTCAATTCGCTCATTTATTTGCATGTTGGGTATCACGTGAAATTCCTCCTGTCCTTTGTTGTATACACAGACGATCAAAGTAGATGGAGTTCAACGATCATATCTGCTTCACATACCATCTTCCTATGATCCAACAACACCCGTCCCCTTAATCCTGTCGCACCACGGTAACGTTCAACCTGAAGTCACGATTTGAACTGGCGGGTCGTTGTGGGTTCCGAATATCACCAATGTGTGCGTGTATCAGGCTGGACCGAGTCAGCGCACGAAGATGAAACTGCAAGTGGGCTGTCAACGATGTCCGAGAAGCATGGTTTTGTGGTTGCATATCTGAACGGATGGGACGACAATCTGCATCCCACACCTTATTACTCTACTTGGCGAAGCTGGAATGGTGGTGGAACTGTTAACTCGACAACCAAAAAGCCAGGTTGCAAGGCTTGGGGAGGCACCCAGGACTATTGTTATGAAAGCTGCAAGCTTCGAAAAACGGAGAAGTGGAAAGGATGCGATCCTCGTATGTTATGATGGAATAACTAGCGTTTGCAATCTTGGATTTATGTGTAATGTTTTTCACAGTCGGCTGCGACTGGACCACGTGTTTAGATTCTACTACGTTCAATGTGGCAGTTCTGGATTATCTGGAGTCTGTGCTATGCATTGATGTAACAAGGGAGTACGCGACTGGACAGTAATCGAACCATAACATCCTCCACAAACAAGCACCCATTTTTTGTCCCGGATATACTTTTGGTTTTCAAAGCTCGATGCTGAAAAGAGGTAGTAGATTTACTAATAAGTTCTCTCATCAGGTCTAACGGAGCCATCTATTCGTTCCAAATCGGGGCTTCGCTGGCCTCTCGTCTCGCAGCAATTGCTCCGATATCGGGAAGTTTCATGAACGGTTATATCCAAACACCTGTCGCTCCTATTCCTGTGATGGATGTGACAGGAACAAAAGACACGATCATCCCGATCAATAAAACAGACTGTCTCCAAGTCCCCCTATCCTCCGAGGGCTGGATTTATAGCCTAATGACCGACATCTTCTCTGCATGGGAGCCCGTTAACGGCTGCTCCGAAAGCAGCTCATCGCAGCATTATCCAACTAGCTTTGATGGGGTACAGGATTTATACTGCTGGGGCAAGTCGTGTGGTGACGATGGAGAATATCCTGTAATTCGATGTGCATGGTCAGGAGGACACAATTATTACGGCAACTCCCCTGGCCTTAATGGGCCATTAGTTTGGGAGTTTCTGTCCAAATTCACGAATCCATACCACGAGGGCTTGGGGGTGAGTACAAAGCCCCATCCCCCCCGCGGCTTTATCGCTTCTAAGGGATACACAGAAGTTGCGGAAGAAATAGCTGTCCGAGCTCATCAGACCGCCGAATCATCATTATGGAATAATGGTTCGTGGAGGCATCCATATGGAGACCCCAAATCGGGGTGCGAGCTATTTGAGTCGACGATTCAATTTACTATAGACTCCAATACGACGGCTGCGGTCTGTGCGCCAAAGCTTCCATTCTGCAAGGTTGGCGGCTACAACCCAACTTCAAACGGCTGCCCACAACTGCGCAATAGAAAAACTGGCGTGACTCCTGTTTGCATGGCGATCAACAAGAATAATGAACCACACCTTCTGGAACGGCATTGCTTGCTAGCATGCAATCGAAACAGGACAAAAGTTGAGGCCGACCCGCACGCGGATTCCACTTGTCCTCCTGGAGCCATCTGTGTCCCAGGGTATCAACGATTTGGGCACAAAGGGGTCTGCCTTTTCCCACAACATTGAGTAGATAGGATTACATCTGTGTGAAAAAATGATTCATATATGGGACAGAGGCAAGATGGTGTGATGGTTTGAATTGTGATCTAGAGTGACCGAACATCGCTAGCGAAAAGCAAGTCGTAGAGAATCTTGCACGTCAGTCTTTTGTTTTTATATTTTTGACCCTTTACCGCACTATAATATAGCACAGCCAGCAATGCTTCACGCAACCCATGCTAGCATGCGACGCTACGCTTGCCTCGCTCGTCACATCTGGATCGACATCATATCTGACATCAGCTAGTTTGTCAAAGCGAATGTCAAAGGTCACAAGCACAATGCGACTTCTGTGACTTGCAGACTCAATGCACACTGCTATGGACTGCACATGCAATGTCAATAACTGCATGTGTGCATCGTGCACGCATCGCACTTCGATCTGCTAGATCGACTTGCGCACGTAGCGTTGCGCCGCTATATATGCGTACGGACAGTACGTACATGCGCACTATAACCTACTGTACGTAGCACCGTACGTGCTAATAATCTGTCATATCGATCAGCTGATAACAAAGAGATGGCGCGCGGTGCAAATAATATGGCGACTGGGCGCAAGGCACAGCGCAAACCCAGCCGCAGAGGGCAGCTGTAGCAAGGGAAAATGTCACAAAAATGATGATGCCTTTAGCTAGCTAGATGCGATCACATGCGCAGCAAACGAACGACGACGAGTAAGCTGTAATGCGAAACAAATTCGTTTTGTTCATGCACATTCAAGTGCGTAATGTTGAGATGTTCTCAAACAAATGCCGCAAAAATGTTGCACCAACAAGCTCAAGTAAGTCATCGTGTGTGAAATGGAGTAGCTATGATTTTATGTGACTTAGGTGGAAACACCCATCCAGCGCATTATGCACGTCCCCTCATTCACAATTACTTGAGTTTTTTCTTAACGCGAAGCTGGGTAGTGCGACCGCATTTCTTCTTACGGCAGTTGATGGCACGAGGGTGAAGGCGAACATAGCACTTCCTGCATACTTTCTTATGGCAGTTATATTTTCTAGCCAATTCCTGAAGAGCGGGCTCAATGACACCACCGCGAAGACGGAGGACAAGGTGAAGTGTAGATTCCTGAATGTCCGGCAATGGGTTGAGTGTAAATGCAGGGAAACCAGACAAAACGCATTATTATGCATACAATGTAAATTCTAAGCGTATGCCCAACATCCCCACTTTATCGAATAAAAATGTGTTTTTATGTGTGTGTATATCTGATATTTTTCTTCCTGTCAGTCACTTAAATTGCACCGTTATCATATATTTTTAGGAAAACACTCTACGTTGCTTCACGTTAATGCACCCCACTGAAAAGAACCTTCTGAATGTTGTAGTCTGCGAGAGTGCGGCCATCTTCGAGCTGTTTTCCAGCGAAGATAAGACGCTGCTGATCAGGAGGAATTCCTTCCTTATCCTGGATCTTCTGCTTCACGGTGTTTATCGTGTCGGAGGAATCGACATCCAGGGTGATGGTCTTACCCGTAAGGGTTTTAACGAAGATTTGCATAGACATCTGGAAAGGATGATTTCAACAAGAAATAAGTAATAATCCTCACTTAAAACGCATCAAAATTAAGAATGCTTGATCTTTTCCAATTTTTTTTTACGCATTTCGAGTGGAGAGACGGCCATATGTATTCTAGAGAATGATAGCCTCCTCGAAAATACATTTCTTCCAGTGTTACTCCATCACTCGTCTTTTTAGTTATTCTATCTTCACTCTGCTGCAACTCTCAAATTCCCTTCTCAGCTACCAATCCGATGCAATTCTCTCTGCACTTGAAATGCTATTGTGATGATGTACTATCGCCTTCTCTCGTCCCCGCTTCAATGCCCTCTTCCCCCATGCACGCACCTTCAAGCCGCTTTTTTGTTCAAGATCCCTTTACTCACCGCTATTCTCCGGCAATAGTTTAATTTATCGCTTCACACCTGGTTTACGACTTATTCATCAGTCACATCAGAATAATAAAGTTTGTTTGAAATGTGCATTTTGACATTATGCGACTTAGATGGTGTCAATAGTTGAATAAATATGCCTAATTCTTGAAAATAAAATCTCTAATTATCAATAGAATAAAAGTCTTAAAGTGTGAACTCCTTCTCGGATACGACGCCACAGCAGGGAATGCCGGGGATTCCGAGTGAGCCCCTGAACAAAATTGTGCGAGATTAGATCTAGTTAGACGTAGATACATGTAGATCTGCACGTGAGGAAGTTTTGCCATCTCCATTTTTACTACGTCATTTTTTGTTTAGATCTAGATCTACCGGTACCTTAGTAATTTACATATTTACTTTAGGAAGAAGCAAATTTATCTTGTCGCATAGACCATTTTGTGTGGATACTGAGGCGCCATCCAAATCTGCCCCCGGAATTGACGGATTACGAAATTGAAAACGTCTGGAAAAGCCTCGTTATATGTTCGTTATATGTGTGTGATTTTTGTGTGATTTTAAGAAGTACCCACCAATCCTAAGCGTTGAGGCAGCTTTAATTGTATATTAATTTGTTCATTTATAGATAATTCACCTAGACATAAGAAGAAATCCATAGAAATTGAGGAGATTTCTAACCGTAATGAATGCATCTTTCACGAAACACTCTCAAATTAAATTCGGAACTGATTTAGAAGAGTCCTCATCTTGTTTAAGGTCGCATCTTCCACTATTTATTTAAGATGCAGTTCTACATGAAGAAAAGGAGAATTTTAGTATTCATGCATGAAAACAGAAAAGTTATCATTTTTTTTTAAATATCCCCCTGCATTCCGACCTATCATTTGGCTTTTATGTGAGCGTCTTGCCTCGTTCCGCCCTAAAATCAGAGCCACAATTGTAGTCCCCTCCACTCATCATTAGCTCCACGGCAATGCTATCGCCGCCTCCCGCAGAGGGAAGCAACCCGTCCACCGAACCTACTACAAAGGGGAAAGAGTCTTTGGGAAAGGCATCTGTTACTCCTGCACATGCAGGGAGCCCGGTTCCTGAGCCTGAGGCCACAAAATCAAAAGTCAGAAAACAGCCACCGAAAAGTAGCAACGATTCACGAGGTTACTAAAGTTATATACAGAAAGCGAGTGTCCCTCCTTTCACAAACTTGATAATCGGTAGGATCTGGCACAAAAAAGAAGCGGAAGAAAACGAAAGATCCAGATGCACCAAAAAATCCACTGTCAGCATACCTATTTTTTGTTGTGAAGCAACGCTCTGAGATGAGCCCTAGCGATTCAGAGGTGTAAAACCAGAAATTTTTTTGTGACGTAATTAATCTGACACGTAGATAATTTCCGTATATCAGCTTGATTTCCGGGAGATGGCAAAAAAGATTGGAAAAACTTGGCGAGGCATGAGCAAGGACGAGAAGCAGGTGCTATTTCATCATAAATTGATATTCAGTGTTAGACTGAGATGCCGTGTTATTCAGCCATACGTCCAGCTTGCAGAGTATGATAAGACCAGATACGAAAAAGAGAAAAGAATGTATAAGGAGAAACTGGATTCGCGGAAGAAAATGCAGAGTTCTATGATGGGTGGTCCGCTAGGCCCCCGGGTAACTCCGAAAAAGAACTTCCCAACTTTATGATTATGCAACTAATGCACTGTATTATAGAGATACCAAGTGCTAAAGACATATCAACCGGAACTGATAGATCAGGTATGAAAATTGCATACGATTTGGAAGGCCTTTTTGATGGTTTTGTGCGTTTACTGCAAATCACCTGTTTCCTCTTTACAGTATCCCGGCGGCTACCTACCTCAGTATCATCATCAAATACCAGCACTCCCAGTGCATGACCCGAAGTACAGCTATCACTTGCCTCAAGGGTAATGAAACTAATTGATAAATGTAGTCGACTCTAATCTCATTATTTTCACTGTCAGAGGAAGGCTGCAGCACTTAGATCCAACATCATACGAGAGGTTTGGCGGCGAGATGGCTCGGTACTTCGTTGTGTAGTTGTGCTTTTATGATAATCTTCACTCGTACGTTCATGCACATTGACTGGGAACAATTTGTTTTGCATAGTCGCCAACACGGAGGTGTGCGACACGGAGGTGTGCATCCGTCGTATATTTCCAATCTCGGTTACCAAATGGGTATGCATAGAGAAGCCAAAAGTAATGAAAGCCTGATTGCTATGGAGAGGCGATTCGAGGTAGGAAAAGATGTTCCAACTTAAATTAACAACTAAGCATTTACATTTGTGATACAATTTTATTGGAATGCGCCATCGTAATATCCTGTTAGTGGATCGATGAAGCTACATTGGACGCTTTTTCCTATTTGTGCAACTAATGTGTCCTACATGTTTGCACAGCAACCGCAGTATATGCGAGCCCCTTACGGAAGAGGCCCGTCATATGTAGAAGGTATCAGATACTATGGCCAACCCCCGAACCACTCTCAATCTCAGACGATCCCTGTTGGCGGAATTGAAGCACAAATGCATTTGCATGGTGGATACCCAGCCTATAAACTGTACGGCAGCAACCTGGGAGAAGGGAGGATACGGCAACCACTTCCACAGCAACAGCATCCCAACCAGTTGCCTCTCAACCCAGGAATGGTACGAGTATAAAAAATAGTGATTGGAAAAAATTAAAATGCCCCTTGAAAAGCCAAGCTCGTTTCCTTTACCGCCTTTACATGTCTAGTTTATTCATTGTTCAATTGATTAACATTCGGATTTCTATAATTTTGTTGCCTAATCATTCGGTGTCTTCAGGGTCCATATAGGGGATTACAGAAAGTGCAGGGTCAAGCAAGCAGCAACAGTGGCAGTGGAATCCAGCCACCCCAGGGGAGAATCATACGACAGCAACCACCAACGCTGCTTCGAAATGTTGAACCGGTCTCAGTCAACAGTAGATTTAGGGTTTCACCTAATGTAGGTGCAAGTTATCAGCAGAGAGGTCTTCATCCACAAGTGCAGCACTCACCACAGCCCCTGCCGACTTCCACGTATATACCAGGCTCGCACAGCTCTTCTAATAGTAATCATTACACGAAGAGTATTCGACAACCTCCTCCTATGAAAAAGGGGAACAGTCACGGTAGTAGATTGGAGGACAAGGGCAAATGACACACTTTCGCGTGCAATTTCAACCTACTCCCTGTCTGTGGATGCAAGGGTCGATGTTTGCCTACATGGTTTTAATGATACGTTAGACTAACGAAAACTCTTGAGTGGCGGTGTCAATTAAGCTGTCGAATGTGCTCTCTATTGCTCTTTTGTTGTCAATCACACAAATGCAAATAAAATACAGCTAGCTGCGAATGCTTGCATTGTGCATGCCCGTAGGCTGAACGCACTGCCGCGCACACCCATCGCATGTGTGCTCAACCGTTGCTCGCTCACACAAGATTGCGCACGTGCACACTGATGAAAGCTGAGCGCCTGTGGATGCATCATGTCATGCTGGCTGTCTAACCATGGGTTTAATATTTTATTAATGTACTTTTTGTTTTATTAATGTACTTTTTGCCTTTGTCGATATCCCAATCATCAGCTGGGGGGGTCTTGTCCAGTAGCTCCGTTATCTGTCGGATGGTCTTGCCGGGGTTCTTCTTCCGTAGCTCGGTAGGTGTAGGTAGCTTGTTGTCCGCTAGGTCCATAAACTCTAACGCATTAACGCTTGACTCAGAGGTCCACTCGTCAAGCCGTATCATGTTCTGGCTGATGGTCCTGCCTGACTTCTTTGGCAACTTAGCAAAGTATATCTTGTGATTGTAGAATGATATGATCCCCCCTAATTTTTCTAGGGCATCCTGTCCGAGGAGTAGTTCCATGGATAAAGTCATGGCTACTCGGGTCTTGATTTGGGTCTCCGCGTCGCTGCCAGGTATCTGTAGCTTTAGCATTAGCTCACCGACGGTCTTCATGGAAGAGCTTCCGTCTGCTTGAGCATATTTACGTTCTTTCTTAGTCACTTGATCCAATAGTCCTAACCTTCTTACTGTGCTTAGGCTTATGAAGGACTTCGGCATGCTGCCACTATCCCAAAGGGCAGGTAGTTTCTTGTAGTCTCCGTAGCTGTCTTTAACTTTAACCTTGGTCATAGCAACTTTGATAGTCCTGTTAGCGTCTTCGTCATTAATGTTGCATACTCCTAAGTTCTTTATGTCGTCTAGGGTCATGGGCTTGTCTTGGTCCTGCGTTGCTGGTACTGCTGTCTTCGTCGGCGCCTGCTTAAGGTGATCTAATATTCCGTTTATCTGCTGCTGTATAGCATTGATACTGTTCTGCTTTTTGTTCTTATATTTATTGTTCTTCCCGTTGTTGCTGCCTTGCCATTTGCTGTTGTTATATCCTTGTCCTCTGCCTTTCTTTCTCTTTAACTTCTCGTAGTGTTCGTTGAGCTGCCTGATCGTCATCCTGGGTCGTCCTTCTTTCCTGTCTCTGCAGTCTTTAGCGGTGTGTTTCCCTTTACGTGAGCAGTATCCGCAACGTCGGTTACCTTCCCTGTCCTTGTACCAGTCTCGCTGCGGCTTAATAGCGTTAATGTTTCCTATGCCAGGTACCTTAGGGCTGGTAAACTTGCGGTCCTGCTCCTGCTCGCGTAGGGATATAGCCTGCACTGCTGCCTCCATCGTGGTGTAGCCTTTCTCCGTAACGTAAGTGGATTCCTTTATCTTTAACTTGAACTCTTCAAACCTTGCCTGATCATCACCTGTGTTGTAATTAAAATCATGTAGTTCGTCGATCATATCCTGGAAGCGCGTGGCAAAGTCTCTAACAGGTTCTCTCTCATGCTGCATCATTGCTCTGTATTTTCTAATAGCCTGGGGTAGGGAGTTAGCATCCTGTTCATTTACAAAAGCCTTCATTATCGCCTCAACGTCTCGTAGCCCACTAACTGTAGTGTGTATTTTCTCTAGCTGCCTGATCCGGGTCCTGCCTGTCTCGTAAAGGTCCATGGCTTGCTTTATTATAGCTAGCCATTTGAGCTTGTCGTTTTCGGTGGGGTTAGGGGTAAAGTCGCAGAGTATACTCCTAGCGTTCTTCCACCACCTCCTTGCCTCACCTCTTTTCCCGTTGTATTTCGTTATCATAACCGGTGCTGTTTTAACAGACATGAACTGGGTGTTCCGCTGTACCGGCTGCTGCTGCTTGACGGTGCTCTGGGTCGTCCCCCGCGAGGCGCCCAGACCCCCGTCGTTCCTAAACAAAGCTGCCCACTCTGGAGGTAAGTCTGCTTCGTAATCCATGATGTCCTGCATGATAGCTGCCCAAACATCATGTGTCTGATACTTGTATTCTATCGATACTTTCAGTTTGGCGTAGTTGCTCGCCCTGGGTCGCAAGGCTCGTAATGCCATTACGACCTTCTTGCTTTCGGCGGCCACGTCCTCGTCGTCCGCCTCGTAGAAGTTCTCCAGTGCCTCTGCTGCTGCATCTGCTTTCTTAATCCCGGGTGCTGGTCCCGGCGGTGCCTGTGGAGGTGTTCCTCCTCCTTCCTTAGCGTCCGTATCGCCCTTCCTTTCCTGTTTCTGCTCGTGCCCTTGCACGGCCTGCGAGCCAAAGTCCTGCTGTTCTTCTAGCTGCTGTGACATTGTTAGTCAAATCGTTTCCCGTGTGTGGAAGCCAAAGGTTGTTGCGCGTAAGGTGTTCACAGGCCGAGGCGCTACGTGCACAAGTAGGCAGGGGGGGGGGAAGGCACGTTTGCTTCCTTTTGAAGAGTTGTGTTTATTTTTATTAAAGATTATATTTTTATTAAATCGTGCACTGCGTAATCATTCGCGAAGCTTTCGCGAATGCCGCCGCACGTGGGGCAGCACACTTCCGGTGTGCTGCCATGAGTCCCGCCGGAACCCACGTGCCTATGCTGTATTAATATCTACGTTATCTATATTCTATATCCGCGACAACCCCTTTGTTGTCGCACGTGACTTGTGCCCGCGTAGTGGTACGCGCTACATGGGCTGTCTAGCTGTGCTAGCTGCACATGGAATAAGCCGGTGTGTGGCACTGCCTGTCCTAGATCACATCTAGCAGTGAGTGATGCACATGCACATGCTGCAACCAGCATGGCGGGTGAGCGAGCTGTCACGAGCCGTGTCAGGTGCTAGCACTGGAGCGTGCTAGCGTGCGGACGACGTGCTCGAAAGCCGGGTGCGGTTGCATCATTCCGTGACGCAAACACGCACGCAGCTGTGCGAGCAAGTTCAGCTTTGTGTAATTGTGCCATCACTCGGACCACAGCAAGCATGTTCAGTTGCCATGACTGGATGACAGCTGTGCAGGAAGGAAGCAACGAACAAGAAGAACTGAGCCTGCCACGAGCGAGTGCCACGAGAGCGATCAAGAAGCACGAAGTGCTAGGAGGTGACCCAAGGGCGAAGAACAAGAATCGACAAAATTTGTCGAAGATCGACGAAGAAGAAGAACTGAAGGCGGAGAATCGAAAAAGAAGAAAAAACGAGAGGCAAGAAGAAACAATGCAATGATGTCCTCTTCGAACTCACGGCCTGCGTGTCATCGACGAACGACCTCGGTGTCATCCCAACAGTCTGGAGTCTGGCGAAGCCCACGGTCACGCGGCCGGAGGTGCTCCAAACCCAATTCAACGCTCCACTCCCGCGCCACGCCTGGAGGGCCTGATCCAGAGAAAACACCCCCTCCTCCCCTCCATGCAAAGCGCAATTCCGGGAATTGTCACCTCCAGATCATCAAAAGTGAAAAGAAGAAGAGTGTTTCCACTGGAGCAGTGTGTGCACGCTGACTCGTCCATGCCCTCCTCAATCCAGTCACACAAACAATCAAAACTCCAAGAATTGGTGAGGGTTTGTCTCACACCCGCCGGCCACAACACTGACACGGAGGCAAATGACCTTGGTGGGGCGAGTCCCAGCGAAGTGCAAGATTCAAAATTCGTGATTCGTGTTCAACTTCAACATCCCAATCGAACCCAGCGACCAAGGCAGTTGGACCAAGCACAGGCCATCAGGCCAGGTGACAATGTGAAATTCACCATCAAGATCCTGCAATCCGCGGTTCGGGAATCCCGGAACTTGTTCCAAAGCCCCGATTGCTGCAAGTGGTAGTGGTGCAAGGAGCCGTCCGCTATGTAGCATGAAACTTGGAAATTTGAGGTTTAAATCGCCTTTGTGCGATGTCGCGTAAAGAAACGGAAGGCTTTCGAGCTCTCCAGCCAACCAGCTTCGGTGAATTAAAGGCCTGAAATTTCCCCAACGCGCACCGCCTTTGGGAGAGGATTTAGCTTGTATTGAGCGACAAGGATTTCATTGTGTCGTAGTATAATTTCGCATTTCTTTTTCTCCGTCCTTCGTGGCAATCCATCGATTCCAACCTCGGTGCCTGGTTCGGTCTGCCCATTAGAGGACTCAACTGCAGCAAATGAGTGGAGTCGAAGAAGCGCCAAATTCCGCTGGAGGCGATGCAGACCCTTCTCCTGAAAAATTGGCTATCGAATTTAAGGAGCAGGGGAATGACTTTTTGAGGAAGAAGAATTATGAGCAAGCTATCGAAGCATACACAAAGGTTCGCAAACAATTCCGCTTGTTTGCCTGATTCGTGAATTCAGGGCGACTATAATTTCTTGATACACACGGTTACCTTGCTACTTTATATCAGGGCATATCGGCCTGTGAAAATCCCGAAATCCGTGGTCGAATTCTTGGCAATCGTTCGCAGGCTTACAGGCGCATAGGAGACATGAAAGAAGCATTGAACGACGCCAACCAGGCGGTGAAAATCCTTCCCTCCTATGCCCGAGGTCACCTGCGAAAGGCATACGCACTGCGCGAGCTCAAAGACTGGGCTCTCTGCCAAGAAGCAATCGAGTACGCTCTCGGGATCGGCCTTGACTTCAAGGACAACGATGAGAAGAACCTCAAGGCCCTCCTAGGAAAAGCCATCCATTATCAGGAGACCGCTAAGATTCAGGAGAAAATGAAGACCATCATGGAAAAGCTGCTCGGAAAGTGGAACGGCGCCGTCCCCGCGGAGCTTGGGGGGGGGTCGCAAGAGCTCGACTTCAAGTCCGAGTCGAAGGTCATCCTCACTGTCCCCGCGAGGCAAATGGAGGCAAAGCTGAAGCTCGACGTCTCCAAGGCGCCCATGTGGTTAGACATTACCATCCCAATTCCCATCGCGCCGGGCCAGTTTCAGGACCATATGATGCCGCACCTGTTCGAATTCAACGAGGACTATACGGAGCTTCATTTAATGGGGCCGCCTGATCAAGGGATGCAGCCGGGCGTGCCTCTGCGCCGGCCCACATTCATTGATAAGGAATCAAAATCCTACGTCAAGATGAGCCGTGGAGCTGCGAAGGCTTCCAATGAGGAAAAAGACGTCATGAGTAAGGAAAAAATGAAATCTAAAAAAACGCGACATCTGAACACCAACTGTAGTTTTATGGGCATCTATTCCACACACACAGACACAAATACAACTCACAAAACATGAATACGATTATATATATATATATATATATATATATATATATATATATATATATATATATATATATATATATATATATATATATATATATATATATATATATATATATATATATATATATATATATATATATTATATTTATGCTGAAGCCGCGTTAGGGGCGCAAAACAGATGATCGCCTCGCGCTGCTCCTGTACTCCCGCATCTAATCACATTCACGATTTTTACTACCTCCGCTGTGTTACAGGAGTTGTAGAGGCATTGAAGGGAAAGGGTGACAGCGATAAGATGATCAAATACTGCGAGTTGTTGACGAAAAAGCTCAAAGACGCCGTCAAGTCCTCCGGATTCAAGTTCGAAGAGCCCCAGCAGCACTGGCCCGAGCAAGAAATCAAGGACAAATACACCAGCATGCTCAAGATGTCACAGTACATATTCCTACTCGAGAAACACTTCGGGCAGGTACTACAGTCTCGACATCATCTCCGAGTTTGAAGCATGACAATGCCATTAACCTCTCTGAATACCAATCACGAACACACACACACACACACACACACATATATATATATATATATATATATATATATTATATCGGAGTGTAATGCACATTTCTCCGCTGTGCATATTATTTATATATTCTATGCGTGCGAGAGAGATGGAAAGAGAGGATGAGAGAGAGTGTTATTCTAATAATATGTATCTGTGCAACAACTTCTTTCAGGCTCTCTGCACAAACGTTTCCAACATTATCAAAACAGGGCAAGTTGTATCGGATGCCACTCTCTCTGAGGCTATAGCCGAATTGCGCAAGATAATGATCGTCACCAACATGCACAAGGAGGTGTGTGCACGTGTGCGTGTGCGTGCGTGTGTGCGTGTGTGTGTGTGTGTGTGTGTGTGTGTGCCTGCATTGCTGCTTCGGGCCCTTGCAGCAGGACGGTGTATCAGGAAAATGATAAGGCGCACCAACATAAATGCAGATGTGTGATTTCATGCCCCTGAGATACATCATCACAGCACGGACACCCACAAACAATATCACTGGTTTCCACTTGTAATCTATTTGCTTCTTCCAAAGCTAATGCATCGCCCTCCCTCAAGCCGCTGGCTCTCTCTCTCTCTCTCTCTCTCTCTCTCTCTCTCTCTCTCTCTCTCTATATATATATATATATATATATACAAGTATATGCGCATACTGAAACAAACATTTCTGAATCAGGAGGCTCCCCCTGCCGTTCCCCGTGCTACTCCTGCGACAACCTCGTTCGGTGGCAGCCAGGTGGAAAACTAAGCACGCCGCATTAATCCATGCGTGCACACTCACACTATCGAAAAGAAGATGAAAAACACTAATACAGTCCCCCTAACATCGTAAGTTTCCTTGAATACAGTTCATTTACTTATTGTAGGGCGAGAAGAAGAGTCTCCCCGTCAAGCAAGCGTCGGTGGCCGCGCCGCTCCCTTCGTCTGGGCTTAGCGCACTCTCCCTTGTACTGTTCGGTGCTTTGGGAGCATCAGCTGTGCTTGGAATATTTTATCTTCTTTTTGGCTCTAGCAGCTCAAAGCAAAAAAAGAAGTGATTGATGTGCATATGGAACCCTTCAAGACTTGCTTGACAGTGTTTGAAACCAAGATGATGGCACAAGCAAAGAAAGAGGCGGCGCTTTTTCAGCATTGTAGCATGCGATGGAAGCCAGCACGTTCAGCTCCATGGAGCAACAACAGTGTCTGATGTTACAGGTGCCCCCTATTGAGCACGGACTTGCTCACTGCAACTGTGTGCCGTATGTGCTGATCTCAGCCATGGATGTGTCGCGTTCCGTGGCTAGCTCCGTCACAGATGATGTGAATGAGCGCATGCATGAAGCGGAAGCTGCGCAGGCCTGCCGCTACGCAAGTTCATACTTCCCTCTTCGAAATAAAATATTCTCGATCGTGAGATTGCGTTTCTAGGTTTGTTCGATCACACGCGTTGCTCAGTCGCCGTCACCATTGCATGCTCACCATGCGCATCCTACTGCACGTCTTGGTGAGGGGTTTGAGGAGAGATTCGATCATTTCGAAATGTACCACCCAGCATGCCAGCATGTAACTAGCAAAGATGCCACGTGCATGACTAGATGAAGGGGGTTCGTTGCATGAAAACTCCTGCAATGTCAAGCCGTTGGAGAGCATTGACGTCTCGTCGTGAAGTGCAACGGTGATCGAGTGAATGTAACAGTTGACGAGTGAAGAACTTTCAGGTCAAAAGAATCATCAGATGCAACCAGAGCCTCCTCCTCAACTTTGTCAATCAATGAGTGTGGATCTTTGCGAAAAACTGGCTAGCTGGGTGTGTCGCTTCGCATCCACTGGCCAACCCAATCTGCAGAGCACAAAGGGCACCAAGCATGCGCAGTGACAGCAGGTGGTGTGTGTGCAACGTGTGAGCGTCGCACGATTCCACACACACACGTGACCACTTGCCATGCAATCCTGCACCAAAAGCAGGCCTCGAGCTGAAAACAACGAGGCATGAACGAATGATGGTGAAGCGACCGAGCCCTCATTGTTCAAGAAAGCATGATGTTTTTGTTCAACGACAATCTTTTCCGACTTGAATTAATTAAATTTTGGGGAAATGTGATCATTTTGCAATTATTCACATGACATTTTTACTATGCGACACGGCATTACGATGGAAGAATTAAGAAAAGGCTCTGAGGAGATCTCGAGATCCCCCGGTGTAACACAAAATAATAAGGGATTCCGTCCGATGCTGCGTCTTGTTCGCCCCCGCAGGGCTGCCCTCTCCGACTGCCTTGCAGGGGGTGAGAGATTGTTCTCTTCAGGTCTCAAGAGTGCTAAACGGAAAATGACGAGGAGAGAAAAGTTCAGGAGAAAGTTTATGGCCAGGTTTCAAGGCATCCGTCGGACCCTCGTGCCAAAAACGGCCCCTCGAATGACCGACACGCACCGGCATTCCGGTAGGATCTTCGAGCGTGTGTAGTAGTAGTAGTAGTAGGGACAGTTGTGTCAACTGAGAACCAAAAAGGAGAACAGTGGTTCAGAGGGGAGGGTGCGGGGAGAAAGGTGTGCAGGCGTACATGTCCGGTGAAAGTGCGTGTTCTGCTGGGTTGCTGTCGCCGTTCTCATGGCCGTCTTCACCCTTTCAGGCGTTCACAAGAATATTGAGTGGATTCACGAGTTGCAAGAACGTGCCATTCCGTCGCGCCCCGTGGTACATAGAATCAGTGAGAGAATATTATTCGTGGGAGCGAGAGCAAGCGGGTGAGAGGGGTACACAGGCAAGAGCAATCATTAAAAAAAAAGAAGATGCGCTCAAAATATGATAGCCCACTTGTCCGTACCTACCCAATCCACAGAATCGATGGAGACAGCTCGGGACAGATCGCCGCGCTCGCAGAATCATTGTAGTTTTACAAGCGAAATATGAATTACCAAACCAACGTTCTATGGAACTGTGCCCCAAAGCATGCACTGATAACTTATTTCGATTGCACTTCACATTTGTGAATCTATGATATAGTCTCGAAGTCTGGAAGCTGATAAGCATACGCTGGTGTCATTCTGCGCGCTCTTGGGTCGGTCTTAACATAGTCGTATGCCTGCATTCTTCCTTGTAATTTGAAGATGGTGGGAAACTTATCGTTCTTTCCGACAGGACGGCTCAACAAGATGGAAACTGGCCGCACCTCGGTAGATATATTTGGTTACGTATGTGTTCAGTGTAATATCACATTAACATTATACTGACGCCACAAATGTAAATATCAAACAAAAATATGTAATATATGTAATTGAGAGAGAGAGAGAGAGAGAGAGAGAGAGAGAGAGAGAAGAGAGGAGGGAGGGAGGGAGGGAGGGAGGGAAAGTAAGAGTAAGTTCATATTTTCCTACCCTAATCTTGACAGAATTTTCCAGGACTGGTGGCTCTGATCAAAGAGTACATGGTAGGAATGCGGTGCGGCAGTAGGCAACGACAACTTCCTCCCTTTTAGGGAGAAATGCAAGCCGAGAATATGCCTTTACCCTTTACCCTACATTCCTTCGTCAATACCAACACAACATTGACGATTTGTCGTTTATATTGTTAGACCGTCTCAGAGAGAGAGAAGTTCTTCAAGGAAACACTGCCAAAGGTGGTGGTGGTGGTGACGGGGGGATGGGGCGGTTTCTTTTTTTTTTGGTGGGAAGGGAGGATTGCTGCATCCCGGCATCGTAGTCGAACGGTCGGGCCAAACCTCAGAAATTTCTCTCCTCAGATAAAAAAACACTGCATTGTGATTGTTAGATACTGGCTCTCAGCACGATGAACAAGAAGGAGGCGCCCATCACCGCTCCCGCTTTGACTCCCTTCTTTGAGGGCCCAATCGATTTTACACGAAAGTCCGTCTCACCACATCGCCCCCCCCCACAGTTGCGCTGCAATACATGGCAGCTGTGACAATAGCGTTAAGGATTGTGAGATCCAATGTCGATGAGAGCGTCATGGTGGTGGGTGGTGTGGTTGCGCGGGATAGATGATGATGATGATGATGATGATGATGACGGTTACGATGATGAAAATGGGGAGAGAAAACCATGCTACCTAACTAATCATGTAGTGAATACATGCATTTTTACAAAGGGAAGTGGCTTTCATCCTCGCCAGCAACTTTCTCGGAAATTTTGCGAAGGTTTTTTAGGCCAACCACACCCTGCATAACTACTACCACCAGCACTAACATAACCGCCTACTGCAATGATAGATAGCCGTTTCAATGCCATCTGAGTTTTATTGTCTTTTCCCGCTTATTACGCCGCTTCTTCTTCTTCTTCTTCTTCTTCGGTGAAAACAACAGGATGCTCAATCTGTTGGCAAGCGGAAACACAGGAAACACGAAGAGGAGGATTCGATGAATCATTCCATGCTCTCGATCTTCATCAGCCAGAAGCCCACCTTGCACCAATTCGAAAAGTTCCGCTGCATCTCCTCGTACCTCGAGGCGACCTATGACCTTCTCGACCAATCATCGTTTGCGGCGAACCGAATGACAATGCCAGCAGCTACGCCTTCTTCGTCTGCCTCTCCTCCTCCATCATCATCATCACCATCATCGTCGTCGCCATCATCATCATCCTCACCGCTTTCTAGCCATCACCACCCGTTCCACCCAGAGACGGAGGGGCTCAGCCGAATATCGTACCATCGGCGAGGCATCCGGTCCCCCGTGGTGTCGTTCAAGATGTTATCCAGCTCGAAGAACTCTCCCGTGCTCAACGATTTGCGAGTCACCTCCGGGCCCATCAAAGGCTACTCCTCCCCCTCCCCCCCCAGCAACTCCTTTTCTTCGTCCTCCTCTACCTCCACCTCCCCCCCCGCTTTCTCCGAGGCCAATGGCAAAGGGAGAGACAAAGAGGAGGAGGAGGCGGCGGAGGGAGAGCTGTCCCTCCAGACGGTGTTTAGCTCGAATATCGCGGGAAGCGGGTTCTTTGGGAGTGGATGCGGCCAGGAAGAGATGATGATGTGCATGTACCCTGAGGTGCTCCTGATGCACTATCTCCTCGAGCCCCTCGCGGACAACGAGTGCGGCGTCGTCATCGGCGCCCACCACTTCAACGAAGTCTCGGGCCATGGGAGCGGCATCACGTTCGAGGGCGCGCGCGATCTTGGGAAGGACCCCACCCCCTATGACATCTACGGGAGGAAGTGCAACGCGCTCATGCTGATCGACCCGTTAGAGGCTGCGGATATTGCGGAATTTGGCATGGAAACGGTGTCGCGGGAGGTCTTCAAGGCATATACAGCCTTTTCCCTCAACCCGGTCACTCTTGGAGAGAATTATGGCTCGATTGCCACGGGAAATTGGGGCGGTGGAGGGGCGGGGGGGGACCCTCACCTAAGGTTACTGGTTCAATGGATCGCTGCGACCTTCGCTGGTCGCCCCATCCGCTATCACTTGTGGCCGGACTCGGATGAGGAGGAAAGGAAGAAGTTTGCTGCCATCGAGGACTTGGCTCAGCACATCCAGGTAAACATCAAGGATGTGATGGATGTCATCTCCAACTATTCTGAGGAAGCTGATGAGACGAAGGAAGGTCTTCTCGGAATGCTCAAACAGAAGTTCTCACATAGAATGTAGTGATCGATGGTAGGGGGAAATAGCACTATGATTGTGCTCCACGTCCGTGTGATTGGCATGGGTGGTAATCTTTGCTAGCGACCGGGATTCGTCACTGCAACTCATCATGATTAGTGATGACTAGATGATGGTGTGGCTCTGCAAAAAGCATGTTCTGCAATGCGCAACGATGATCTGATGATGTGTCGCATGCGTCACGTTGTCATGCACGTTCTAGCGTTGAGCCACCCTGCACATGCAATGCCATGATGTTGCGATGTCAATCACACGCATGTGCGCGCGCTGAGCGCGACGATGCACAGCAAATTCAGGAGTTTGCAAACGCAAATGCAGCTGACCAGCAGCTCTGGGTGAACGATTCAAAAAAGCAGCAATGAAAGCTTCGGCTCACATGAATGAAGATAAAGACTACTGACAGATGTTTTCAGCACCAAAAACTGCCCCGACCAGCTCTGGCTTTCCCTTGTGACGGATGTGAATGACAAGCTGCGACATGTGAAAATTTCCTTTTTCAGATAAAAATCGCGCCTCCTGTCCTCTTGCAACAACCGCAACAACATTTTTTGAGTTCCAGGCACAATCCACGGATGATCGCGATCCGCCGTGCGGGCTTCTCCATCGCCGCTGCCGTGTCGGTGTACCGCGTTGTGTTTCCCTGCGAAGGTGCGTAGACTCCGGAGAGAGGGAGGGGTGGGGACTGGGTCACTCACGTTTGTGCTTGTTGTGCCAGCGGAGGCGAAAGCTCAGAAAGCAGGCGTCAAGAACGAGAGGCCGGGTGTACTCAAGGCAATCGGCAACACGCCTCTCATCGAGCTGAAAAGCCTTTCCAAGGCCACCGGATGCACGATTTTAGCGAAATGCGAACATCTCAACCCGGGAGGGAGGTAGGGGAAATGCCACCTCTGAAACGTAGATGACCGGATTTCCGATCCACGTGCTCAAAATGATCGATTTCATTGCTTGCCAGTGTGAAGGACCGCGCCGCCCTGTGGATGGTCGAGAAGGCAGAGAAGGATGGCCGTTTGTCTCCCGGGGTAATTAAAACGTCGCATAAGCCCTGTACTATGGTTCTTTCTGCTGCTAAGTAAGTGTGCATAATCTGACACAGGGAGTCATCTGCGAGGGGACGGGCGGGAATACCGGAGTAGGGCTCGCGCTCGTAGCCGCTGCCAAGGGATATCAATCGGTGGTTCTTTTATCAATTTCAAAGATTCTTCTGCTCATGTCTAGGCAAACAATGTTGATTGGGGACGTGATTTTGCACCGTCAGATCATGGCGATGCCGGCGTCCATCGCTCAGGAAAAGATAGATGCGATGAAGGTGAAACCATTGCTCGCAGAACCCAGGCACATGCACACGCACCGACTTGTACAATGACAAATGCACTCACATTGAGTACGCATTGCGTGACTATTGTGCGACCGAGCGTGTATGTGTGTGTGTGTGTGAGTGTGTGTGCTCATGCGTGGATGTTGATTGTAATGTCGGTGCTGCAATCTTCGATCAGATCTTCGGAGCATCTGTTATCCTAACACCATCAGTGCCCTTCACGGACAAACGGTTGTTGATGCACATAGAAGAAAATATCGCTCTAATGATTTGGATATCAAGGAAACACAATTCAGATGCAAACGACAGACGAACACGTGCATGCATTCCATCAATCCCGCTTTTAAGACCTGGCTTCTCCGCGTTTGCGCCGCGCATTTCGTGTCCCTGGCGTTTGGTGTTTACTGCGCCACCGTGTGATGTGATGTGATGTGATTTTAGCTGAGAATGGTCCTCGTGCCCTTTTCTTCGTTGTCTTCCCATACTGTAGCCACTACTTTCACACAGCAAAGCGCGCGGCGGCAGAGAGGAAGAACGGTTTCTTCCCAAACCAATTCGATAATGAGGTAGTGGCAAGGGCAATGTACAGTGACGCTTAACACGATCTCGCTGTCGTTGGGAGCAAGGGAAGGAGTCAGTGCGATTCTTTGCAACGTGGGCGTTTGAAATCGTCAGTCCGCATGGAGATCGCGCCCTCGTTACTTTTGCCGCTGAGCATCCACAACCGCGATAAACACACACGCGCGCGCGCTCTCTTTCTTTCTCTCTCTCTCTCTCTCTCTCTCTCTCTCTTTCTTTCTCTCTCTCTCTCTCTTATCCGCCTACAAAATGACACACTCCTGGCTCCAAGAAGGCTAAAGGAGACATCGAATCTCACTTAACATAGGCCAATTACCAAGCGCATCTCGAAGGAACGGCACCTGAAATCTGGGCTCAGACGCAAGGCAAAAGCGGAAAATACACACACACACACACACACACACACACACACACACGCACACAACTATCCTTTTTATCGCACCCTACCAGAACATCATGCATGCCTACAGGCACGCACAAATCACATCGAATGAAAACTAAGGGTTAATGTCATCCCCACATAGGAAGCGTAGATGGCTTCGTCGCGAGCGCCGGTATGTTGTTGATATAGCTTGTCGTGAGCTTGCGCGCGAGATCATTACGAAGAGTGCGTTAATCGATGATGGGTGATGGTGTTTGGAAGTAAGATGGAGCTACTTGATCATGGGGAGGGTGGTAGCAGCAGGGGGGTCCTGTGGTGAGACGGCAGCGGTGTTGGATGACATATGATAATGATGATGATCATAGTGGTGGTGGTGATGGTGATGGTGATGGTGATGATGATGATGAAGATGATGATAACCATCGTTGCTTGTATCGACAAGGCACCGGGGGGACTATATCAGGATGCTCGCAGTTCTTCAAAGCGGTCCGTAACCAAATGCTTTTCATCATGCACGACTTTCATCGAACAACCCGTGCCGCCGAGCCCAATGGAGAACGCGGCCACAGCAAAATTCGCATCGACGAAATCTTTTGGAGAGAATGTCTGTTGGCCAACAACGAAAGCTGGCTAGCGGGCGATTTTCTTCACACAGCAAATCCTTCAAGAGGGGACGAGAATTCACCATCAGCGCCCCATGAGAGCTGCAGCCGCCAAATTGCTATTATAATCATCGAATTTTGATTTTTAGGTGCATCCCGAATGCCAAGTCTACCTCATTGATCCACCGGGGTATAGATAGCTGCGTCAGCTATGGAAGCCTATCATCGCTCTCTTCTACACACACACACATATATTATTACAAATGTATGTATGTGAATGTATATATATGCATATATATTTATAAAAAAATCTTCACATGTGTGTGTGTGTGTGTGTGTGTGTGTGTGTGCGTGTGTGCGTTAGTTCGTTTTTCACGTAAATCTGTACTTGTGAAGAGAGTACGAAGTAATGTCCATTGCCGTTCGATGATGATGCAAGGCTGTGCTTGCTCTCAATATTGCTGGTTACCAATCGTGGTTGTTGTTGTCCTTGTAAGTTCTGGGTATCGCGGCTACGTTCTGGGCGGGCCATTCGCCGATCAGGTCAAGTCTTTGCAACATAAAATTATTTCTCGTTCTTACTACCCCCCCCCCCCCCCCACCCCGTTCCTCTTCTTCATCTTTTGCCACTCCAGTCTGTGGAGGGCGAGTCCGTGCGTTTCTTCCCAAGATCGAAGGTGGGGACGTTTTTCGGTCTCAATCAAATGAGAACGCGCTACTGCACTGCGTCTGCCTTCATTTTCACCCAACGATGAGTACCGATTGCTCAGGGAAGCTCGGTCACAGAAGGCATTGGGATCGGTCGTCTCACTGCAAACTTTGCCAAAGTAAAATGTGAAACAGCTAGAAGCGACATTCCAAGAAATTCTCGCGGTTCTGAAAACACACGATAGGCTTGTCGCGCGGCATGGCAAAGCGACATGTCGCAAGGATACACTCATCGATTAATTTCTTAGTGCACCGATGGGTGCTCCTGCTGCACATATATGAACACACACACACACACATGCGCACATGCACGTACACATTTATGCACAAGCAAACACACGTGCACGGCACCTACGAAACTAGGCGAAGATCGACGGGGCTTTCACGGGCAGCGACGAAGAGGCTATTGAAATGGCGTATCATCTCAAAGTATGGGCTTGCTAGTTCTTTGAAATTGCGGGTGAGACTCATCAATGGCGCTCTTTCTGCTCTGATAGGAAGTTGACGGGGTTCTGGTTGGCCCCTCCGCGGCATTAAACGTTGTTGGAGCTGTGAAGCTTGCTCGCAAGCTCGGACCAGGAAAGACCGTTGTCACCGTGCTGTGTGATTCTGGAGATCGATACAAGGTCCCAGTACTTGTCGTAAGCTTTGAGAGACGGAAGGGAGGGATGGAAAGAGAAAATAAAATATGTTATATTCTCAAGGCACTAAAATAAAAGCGAGGTGAATCACACTGTGGATTCCTCGCAGCGGAAGTATTTACATATTTTTGTTGGATGAATCTAATGTTTCATTTCTCGCACATATGTTGTTGTAGAGCAAATTGTTCAATGAACAGTGGATGCGAGAGAAGGGTTTCTTATCAACTCTGGAACGCTCTACCGAAGTTCGTCGCCGGGATGACGCTTTGACTTGGATCAGCTAGTGCGTAATGGCGTAGTTAAAAATGTGATGTCATTCATAGCAGGTTCACATCCGTCGTGGGGATTCGGACAAAGCGTTGTTGTTGTGAGAGAGAGAGAGAGATGTGTGAACAGTGTGACATCATGCGGGTGTATGTGGAAAGAACTGTGCTGGTTGCATCACGCATTGAGGCATTGCAAGATGTGCACGGTACGTACGTGCTTGTGGACAAGCGTGCAGTGCAGGCTGCTCGAAAGTGAGCTGGCCATTACTAGATTAATTGTCATTCAGTGATCACAGAGATTCATAGATGGCTAGATTGTTGCAATGCCTGGAACGATGCAATGAGCCAGCCATAAATTGCACGTGATTTAATCGGCCCTACTAGTCTAGGGCTTGATGCGCAACATAGACAATGTGCCATGCAAATGTTCATTGGGGACAATGTGATGCACAGCCATGTGTAACTGTGTAAATTTGGCATGCATCGCACATTGAAATGATGGGCAAAGCGATTCACCAACCTTCGGTAGCTTAGCTAGTTGGCAAGGAAAGCTAGGTGAGCAAATGTCATCATTTAGAATGTTCATCCCATGAAAGAAGATGCAATGATGCAGATGTGCAAAGCGTCAATGTTCTCACTTGTAACAAATGATTTGTTTCAACTCAAAATCCAAACCAAAAATCTGAGCTAATTTTGTAGAATGACAGTAGTAAGAACAAAATGTGACGACGCGAAAACTTCAACAGCTGTGGGAGTCAAACAGGCAGACACTGTGTGCACAAATTCGGTTGTACTCAATTAGCATACCGTAGTGTTTAGCAAATTGTTGACATTGTCCATTGTGTGACCAAAATGCACGTTGCAATACAGTATCGAACAGCTAATGGAAGTTTTGCTAAAATAATTTCTCTGGACAGCCGCTCTAAAAGAAGGCAAGGCTGATCGAGCGCATAGAGTTGCAGGAGCTGTGAAAATATTTTTCAAAGAAACGTTGTTTAACCAATAATTGTATTCTAGCTCAGCAATCTGAAGATTTGCATTTGATTGAACTGGAAACTCATAGAGACTGTTTGCTGTTGCCCCATTAAAGACATCGCCTATATTTGCTTGGCCATAGCTTCCGAGCTGCATGTAAATAGTAGCAATGGCATTGTTAATTGAATAGCCAACAGTTCCAGGTTCAAATTGAATGTTGGCCGCAAAAGCACCGAGACGAGTCGACGGTTCTGGATTCAACGTTCGATTCATTGTGGCCACTAGGTCATGAAACCTTCGACGCAGTTCTGTATCAGATATTCCATGAGTGAGTACCCGTTGACCGCCACTGTGGGTGTGATTGCACGGCGAGAAAGCCGCAGCCGCGAAAACAACCAACGTGGTTAGTCGGGGGATGAGCTTCATTTGTCCTGCAGGCAGCAAGGGTCGCGCGCATTCGGGAACGCGGAAAATGACTCGCAATCCGGCCAACGACAATGTCTGAATCCTTGTCGCAGAGGTTCCAGTCTCCCTTATATCCGAACCCACGAAAAGCAGAAAAAAAACAGCTCGGGAGCGGGAGGAGCTAGTCGTTCCAAGCGAATTGATTGTAGTTTTTAGTTCGCGACACGAAAAATCGATTGCAGTTTTTTGTGTGCGACTTGGATTGTCCGGTGCTAGGAAAAAGGAAGTCTTCAACCCCCCCCCTATCCCCTGCATTCTTTCTTCATAGGTCCGTTACCATTTCCCTGATGGTGCCGTCGTCTACGAAGAAGAGACGTCTGGGCGACCACAGAGGTTTGCGAATTGAATTCTACTCCTATGATGTGACATTGCAAGAAAGAGCAATCATCAATTCATCAAAGCAAAGCCCGATGAGCTTCAATCTATCCATGATGTTACGGGGATCGGTTTTAAGTGAACACAATACAATTTCAGCATCTTCAGGAAAACGTACAGTAGAATACATCAAAGATCCCCAACGGAGAAAGTCTGCTGCTACGACTCTGAAGAAAACCATCATGAAAAAAATGGAAGAGTTGGAAATCAAGTGTGGAACTCAGATACTGGTGATCATATTTGCAGAAACTCTACTGTTTAATTTCCTGTGATCATTCTGTGACATTTCGAATGCAAAGGCGGCCTTTTTTAGTCCAAGTCGTCGATTAAAAAGCTTCGCATATGGACCGAGCACAATTTATAATTTTGCAATAAAGAAGTCCACTTTCGATGAAGTCTGCTATCAGGTATACATTCCCTCCTGTGCAAGAAAGAATCGACATTTGTAAATTCGAAAGTTGAAAAATATCGTGGCTGTCTACACTATGGATTTAACAAATTATTTAGATATTCGCCGATCCTGGCAAGATGAATGAAGGAAGCTTGTGTAAATGTTCAAAAGACGAACTTCGGTCGATCTATAGATCTTTGATTCAGGTAATTTTCAGCTCGGTATGGGAAGATTCGAACTTGTACAAGGCCAAAGATTCTGCACTGAATGGCATCAAACTCTTATATTTTAAAATAGTCGATGCATAATGGAAATATTCCAAATTGCAAGGATCCTAACGAGGTGATTAGCAGCTACTATAGCATTTCTTATTTTTGATTCCATGTTAAATGCATTTAGCGACCAAAGTGTGTTAAACCTGAACTCTGGCGTCCGATTGAAAGAATGAAACCTGATCAACTTCGCCAGGTCTAAGAGTTATTCTTAATCTCATTGTTTAAATCAATGTTGCAACGCACATCGATTATGTGCCTTTCAGGCTATCACATGCATTTTAAAAGCACAACAAAAGCGAAGTGAAATCGCAATGGACATGTGTGCATTAAAGTTAAAATCTTCGAGCCAACATGTTCCTAAAGATGGTAACGGGGAGGATATCAATCATGTCAATTCTGGTCATACAAGAAGAGAAGGAGGAAACGGGACAAGAAACAGGAAATCCTGCTCAATTTCTGCTGTATCACTAAGCAACGGCCCTAAAGGATTGGATACTCCCACACTGAGCATAGATGAAGAACGGTCTAAAGAATTCCCATTTGAAAGCCTCGGGCGACAATTTACACGACACATAAAACGTAAAATAACGTCTTCTCCCCAAGACCGTTCTCATTGTGAGTAAATAATATCTTTACGTTAGTTCATCTTGTTAACATATCATATCATCTATAATCATAGCATTGGAAATCGTGGATAGAAAACGAAGTCAGATTGGACAACAAGATTCTAATTCATCACCAACTGTCCAGATCGTCAAATCTGAAATGAATTTATTGAAATATTTGAAATTTAAATCAAATACTTCGGAAGAAAGATGTCCTCGAAGCATTAGAAGCTGCGCAATCCCAAATGGTGAAAAGCTATCACCCATTCCAACACCCCTACAACTACTAACTTCCCCTGAAGGAATCCCGAGTCCATGGATTAAAAGTGAATTATGGGACACCAAGTCTCCCTCTGCTGACACGCAGCCACCTCATCATCTCCTTAATACAGCCTCCGCCCCTGATCAGGTTTGATGACACGAAACTTGCTCGTATTTCAAATTCGTAAGATTATTTGTCAGGCTCAACAACCTCCTCTTTCCTGGTCCAGGTTTCCCTCGAACGAATGTCCAGCTTAAGTAGTTTAGGAACTTTAAACAGTGCAAGCTTATCCACCTCTAAAGGTATGCATTGCATTCACATTGTATTTGACTTGAGCTCATTGGCGTTATTTTTCAGTCCCTTCCGCAAGTACTGTGGACAACAGTACAAGCCAATGAAAGGGGGGAAATACAACAACATTGTGAATATTCTGTATCGTAGAAATTATGAAACGCGATGATGGTAATTCGAAAAAATAAGACAATTATGAGTAAATTCACTAATGAATTTAATCCGGCTGAACAAATCATTTGAAATCAAATGCATTTCTGACATTGTCACTGTTTTTGTTTTTCAAGTTTGAATGAATTTTGTGCCAATCTAGCAACGCTTATTGAACGCGGATGATTAGAATGCTCGTATCGTAGTCGCCATGCAATGACAGTTTTCTAAGCTAAGAGCATGGCTCAACATTGCATTGGCTGTTGTTACAATGCCGTCGCATGCGAATTCTTTGAGTGTTGAGTTTATGTTAGCTGTCCTGTGGATGCGCATCGTGGGTGATCATGATGGGCTTCAGCTAACTGCATGCGTGCATGTGCGTTGCTAGCAGGTTGCCATGCAACAATGACATCTCTAGATCTAGACATGCACATGTTCTAGATGTTAATCACACGATCTAGACGATGTGATGATGTCTGGCGCGTCTAGGCGTGTTATGCCTTAGAGCCTTGTTCCAGTGTTGGCAATGAGCGTGTGCTTGTGCATCAGGTGCGACACATGCTACGGGCTAGCTAGCTAGCGCGGACCTGCTAGCCTGCCTGCTGGTCTCTAGATCTAGTGAAGCATGCACGCTAGCACGACATGGACGTGCTGCTGCACTCTCTCTCTCTCTCTCTCTCTCTCTCTCTCTCTCTCTCTCTCTCTCTCTCCCTCTCCCTCTCTCTGTATGTGTGAGTTTGTGTGTGTATGAGAGAGAGAGAGAGAGAGAGAGAGAGAGAGAGAGCTGAATAAATGCATACTTGATGGACATCTGTGCATGTGTACTTGTTGATACATGTTCTTATGTGAAGCAATATATCAAATAAACTTCTCCATTTTTGCTGTGGCACAACTGTTATTCCTAAGACATATGACCAGTTGACATTTTCTCGGTAAATTCGGCACTATCGATGCTGAACCTGGTACTGTAATGCACGCATTTGACTCTAAAACTTAATTGTAAATTCAATCATCCAGTCATATGTAGAGTTCTCGACAGTATACCAAAGGCCCATTATCATCAGTAAGTTGCTGCAATCAGTAATCTTTCCCCGAGGCTTATTTTACCGAATAATTGCTAGATGCTCACCCCCAATGTTGTTCATCTTGCACTCTGAGGATGTTGCCATCTTACCGTCTGCCGCAATTATGTTAAGACGGGTGTCCCACTTAACATCCTTAGCTTTAATATATTTGGGCATACTTGACTTAGAAACCTGCTGGACTTCTCTCACGAGAACCCCATCGCGATCCTTGCGTAAGCGTACCTCAACGTACGGCCCCTTTTTCTGGTAGAATTGGACGTAGCCTTCATCCACCAGAATTCGAAGGAGATCAGGGGCTTCCTTGAAATTTTTAAACCGAAAGCTACTTCTTCGAGTCTTCGCAGCCTGGTTCATAGCACCGAAAAACAGGGACCAACACCTCCGCATGGAATGGGCGTCTCCTGGTGACTCCAGGGTCGATCGGTGGGGTGAATTGTGGACATATATTGACCCCAAACTTTCTTACGATATATCAGACAAGTTACGATTGTCTGGCCAAAAAATACTTCTTCTCCTCTACTTGCACTTTTATGAGCGTATCGGTTAAATTACCACTTTTCTTGTGCCAACGTGTAGTTTCATGGACCGCTGGCATACTTCCTTTTCTCGGCACAATGCGGTGCCAGTGTCAAAATTCAAGACCCGTAGGTGCAATCGAAATCTCCAGTTGCCTTCTTTTTTAGCATGAATTTGCATTCGTGTGTGTAATTATTACGAAATACATGGTATTATCACTAAAATATTTCTTTCAACTGCTACTATAGATCTTAAAACTCACGCAAACACTGACAATCAGCTCAGCGGAGCATCTATGGGCTGCAGAAAATATTAAACTGTTGGCGATTTAGGAAGATTTTGACTAAAGAAGACATGTCGTATTGAAATTGTTCTGAATTTATTAAATAGATACAAAAACTACTTTCAAGTGTTCATAACTACACATATTCAGTACGTCATGCAAAAAATAGAGAATTTGTCTTGTTCTTACGGCATATTTAAAATATTTGCTACACAAAGCGTTGGTTTTAATCTTAAGTTTTCTCGCACAGTCTGGACACTTTGAAATCTAAATCCAGGAGCAATGAGCGCGACAGGATCAGGGGTGAGCTTTTGTGCCTCTGAGCCACTCCCCCTCAGGGGGCTCCGCATACACACTTCTAAGCGATTGCACCTCGAAATTTTGGATGCAACTTCACTGTATGAGGGAGGGGCGACTTTTTTTTAGAGTCAGAGATTCGAGAATTGACATTTGCGAAAAAATGCGCGATGGAAGGAATTGCTTCCAATACAGAAAGCGTGAGGAAGAATCCAACTTGTCTCGTTGATTTGTTATGAATGATGACGCTATCCTTAGTACGACCTTTCCGTCACAACTTTCTCCCCGGATGGTAGAGTCTTCCAAGTGGAGTACGCCTCGAAGGCAATAGAAAAGAGCGGGTAGTCTCACATCTAACCTGATCTTTCTTCTTCTTTGTCCATCTGTTTCTGTCGTAAAACACAAATACCACACCTTAGGACTGCAATTGGTATCCGATGCGCCGATGGTGTTGTGCTGGGAGTCGAGAAAGCAATTGTGTCGAGGATGATACTCAACGAATCCAATAGAAGGATTTACACCGTTGGCATCCACAATGGCATTGTAATCTTTGATGACATTTCCTTGGTGGCTGCATTAAGGTCTAACACTTTCATGATGATCCAGGCGCTTTCTGGATTCGCTGCTGATGCTCGACAAATTGTCAATCGCGGCCGCGAGGAGGCGACAAGCTACAAGGGTTACTACGCGAGCGCTATACCAGGAAGCACTTTGGCAAACCGACTAGCGTATGTCATCCTAATATACAGAAGAGAAGTTTGGCTTCTTACGGTTGCTTTCACAATTATGCTCGTGCAGGGGATTTGTGCATTTGCACACACTGTATTGGTACTATCGCCCCTTCGGATGCTCCGTCCTTATCGGGAGTTACAACCCAGAGGGCGAGCCAGAACTGCACCAAATCGACCCCTCAGGAGTGTGCCATGTAATAGCGGCCTTTTTTGAATTTGTGACAAAGAAGATTGCTGATAGGAATTATTACTATTTGTTGCAGGGATACTATGCAGCGGTTGTCGGTAAGAACAAAGAGGCAGCGAAATCGGAGCTCGAGAAAATCGATTTCCGAACCTACAAGTGTAGAGATGCTGTGAAGGAAATCGCTCGCATGTAAGTTATTTTTCTAACTTTTCGTACAGCAAGGAAAGAGCTGACACAGAAATGCTTTTAGCATCTACAAGCTGCACGACGAATCCAAGGACAAGGATTTCACTCTCGAAATGACTTGGGCGTGCGACGAGTCCAAAAAGTAATGATTACGTGATATGATGTGTTACACTATTATTGATTTTATTGATTCATAAATCTGAAATAGGAAACACGTAAGAGTACCAGCCGGACTTCTTGAAGAAGCCGTAAAGGTAGCAAAGGATCTCAAGGAGAAAGAAGAGCAAGATTCCGATGATGACGATGATGACGATGATGAACCACCGGCAAGTGCAGCGGGAAAGTAATAGAATTTGCATTGCTGGCCCTTTTATTTCTTCGAGAGAAGTCCGTGGGATAGAAAAACTTTGGAATAACCTGTGTGACATTTGCATTAGAAGATGTAATATTAATACTGAAAGACGGACAACTAGCTTTAAAGTACATGCGTATAGCTGACATCCCCGCAGCATCGTTAAAAGAGAAACAACGGCATGCAGGTAGGTTGGTGCGCAGCTGATATAATATCTGCGCCATACGCATAATATATAATAATGCAGTATGCAATGCACACGATTTTTTTTTAAAAATAGCCTGACTTGCAGTACGATATACGTTAGAATGACATGATGACATGACAATTGAAAAAAATGCTATGTTCATTAGCACATGTCCGTTTCGCACAAGTCTAGAAGTGCAGAAGGGCTACGAGAGCGAGTCGCGCATGCGCTACTACTTCAGCTGCGATGTGCTGTGATGTTGCGATGCTGTGCACGCAATAACTACATACATGAAGATCGGCTTTGCACAGCAGCTATATACACTAGGATGGCAATTGAAAACATCTAGAGATTTGGTCATATCATTGCGCATGCATCCGTCTCATAGTCCGGTCGTACATTACTAGATTAGACTGGCACGCCCGCCACATAAAAATATGGCTAGCGCTACATCATCTCGTATGATTCCATATGTATATATATATATTAATATGATAAGCAAAACTGCTTGAGTAATATTTTTAAAAATATACAAATAATATTGTCATCTGTAGTTGATTATTTCCAATCATTCTCCGCGTTTTGAAGGACGAATTCCGCAACCTGACCATGTCATATGAATAAAACTGCGTAGTTCTGGCCGTCAAATCAGAGGAAGTGTGTGTGTAGATGGGAGCATACATGTAGGGCTGAAATACCTTCTGGAGCTCAGCCCTGGTGAGCCGTGTTCCAAATGTGCAAGCAGTCTTCGGTTTGCACTATGTAAATTAAGAGAGCAATTTTTTAAAAAAATCGCCCCGATGAACGGTAAAGGTTTGCAGATATTCCAGAGAACTATGCATACTGGACCTCCTCTCCAAATCCAGGCATTTTCTTATTTCCCTTGGCAATGTATTCGGCAAGGGCTTCGAGATCATAGAGGTTATTTTTCTCCAGATCCTTCTTTTTCAAAGTAGGTCCTAGGATACATGATATTTAAAAAACATCAAAATACTGCGTGGAGAAGGAGAGCAAAAGATTGAATAACCTCCGAAGATGTTCGATCCACCTTGATGACAACCTGCACACTTTGTGGCAAAAAGATCGACTGTGTCCTGATCCACATCGGCCCTTGATGGTCTTGCAAATCGCAAGGCGGATAAAGAAATCCCCCCGACTATTGTACGACGAGCTTTATTTCATTACAGCATAAAATCAGCTTCACAAGTGGATAAGAGAAGAAGGGAAAAAAAATAGTACACTACATATTGTTCGAGGTCCCGAGGGTCCTGCGGAAAGACCAGGGCTCAGGTCGACACCGCTGGCCACCAGTGCCGCGAATGACATCAAACACGCTCCAGCAACAATAGCGCTGAGTTTTAGCCTGCAATTTCGTGATCCATTGGCCAACATAGTTATATCTTCCCGGTACATCTGTTCTCTTTTGAAGAGTATCCGCTCTATTGTCCTCGCTTCTTGTTCTCCGCACAGCCGTAGCGGGGTAGGGTTAGGGTAGGGTACCAGCCCGGTCTTGCTATCGGCGGCGACGTCAGGCGATCATTCTGGTAGATCTAGATCTAGATCTAGACAAAAAATCTAGGAAAGTTTACGGGGGATGATGAGAAAGAGACTGACAGAGGATTTTCCCCGGTAATTTTGCCCAAGTTACTACATCAATGTTGCAGTAGTACTGAAACTGAACCCAGAGAAGCAGTTTGGACGTTACGAGGATTCCCGAATTCCTTCGGTCAGGAGGAACCTGGTAACGACGCGCTCTTCAACTCGTCATCCTTTCGCATCAGCTCATAGATCTAGCGCAAGCTTAGAGCCCCACGCTATCGCTTTGTCTGGGGACGACACTGCAACGCGAATCGCCTGCACAGCTCAAACATTCCATTCGGTTGAGGCCGTGCGCAGTCAGTCCAGCAGCTGTGGGCGTCTAAAACCTGCCCCGCCCATTCATTCATTCATCCACGCCGCAAATTTTGCTCTCTTTCGTCGGGGATGCGAATTCAAACGGACGCCACTTCGAAGTCTCAACAAGAGCGGAAAGTAAGCAAGAGCAACAACTAGAGAACTTTGCATGTTGAAGTGCATGATGATCTGATCGCTATTTGTAAGATTTGGAAAAAAACCGAAACATTCACACCTCGGTATGGTCGCATACACTTGTTAATCATAAAGCATCCTATTGCACTTCGAGGAAATAAAACATCTTTTTGAACAATTGCCATCAGACAATAGTTAAGGAAGATTTTATGTACACGGAACACGCGGAGAAGAAAGTAAGCAAGAGCAACAACTAGAGAACTTTGTATGTTGAAGTGCATGATGATCTGATCGCTATTTGTAAGATTTGGAAAAAAACGAAACATTCGCCTCGGTATGGTCGCATACACTTGTTAATCATAAAACATCCTGTTGCACTTCGAGGAAATAAAACATGCATTTTGAACAATTGCCTCAGGAAGAAGACTTGGATGACATCAATTACTTACCCTTATATGCCCAAAGAGATCTTACAGCTTACAGTGGAAATACAAACCCCTTATTCTTCGAAGATGAGTCCATGAAAAACTGGAGAAAGATAGGGCAGGGAAATTTTGGAGAATCGTATTTAGTTTCCGTTGGGAGCGCCAAACTAGTTGCTAAGATTAACAAGAATAAAAATTTTAGCAAGGAATTCAGCGCCGAAATCGCAGGCTTGAGGAAACTCTCGGGACATTCGAATATCTTACAGCTCGTTGGAATCACGCAGACGATTGAAGGCAAACAGTGCTATCTAGTTGAGTTTGCCGAAATGGGTAGTCTGGACGAGCTACATGGACGTTACGATTTTACGGATCCAAAACTATTTTTCCGCATCATATTTGGTCTCTTTTGCGGTTTACAATGGATGCATAGCAACGGAATCATTCATCGAGACATTGCGTGCCGCAATTTGCTGCTCACGAATAAATTCGATGTCCAAATTGCTGATTTCGGATTGATTATGAATGGAGAAGGCAAGGACGTTAGCAGGACACCGTTAGCATGGGCTTGGACAGCCCCAGAGTCCCTACGCAGCCGGGTGTTTTCGTTCCGAAGTGACATTTATTCAGCCGGTAGTAGAGAGTGAACAAATATTAAAATGAAATATAAACACGTCCAGAAAGCTTAGATAATCCATCTTTCACTCTACCTTGCTGCATCATAAAATTTCTGTTTTTTGTCTAGTCTGAAAGTATTCTCTCCCTTTCTCTCTCTCTCTCTCTCTCTCTCTCTCTCTCTTCTCCTTTTTCTCTCCTTCCCCACCCTCTCTCACCTACTCTTCGTTGCCTCCTTGTCCTTGTCTCCTTTCTAACCCCGAAGCATCTTAACTTCGCCTCAAACAAAATTAGTCGGCGACGCAGGAAGGAATTGATTCCCATATCTATAATGTACAGGGGTTACAATGTGGGAGTTGATCACAAGGGGGAAAATACCTTATTGTGTTTCTGGTTCAATTCGTGAGCAGACGAAGGCTATTGTAAGTGGAAAGTTGCAGCTCAAAGATAGCCTACCAAAGCTAGTGGTAGATTCTGGTCGCGAGACAGATGAAAAGGTAATCGAATTCGAGAACTCAGAAAGGTTTGGCATATTGAAGGAACATGTGGGTGATGACTTAAAATTCATGGAGAACATAATAAGAAAATGCCTTGATCATGATCGTGGAAAAAGGCCGGATGCTATCGATATGGTCGCTGAGTTGTTTCCGCGAATTGAACGGTTGGATCGTCTTGAAGTTGGCAGATCTTCAGAGTCAAAAAAGGGCCTGGATCTTAAGGATAATCCTAGGCCTTCGTCGAATTCGTTACCTGTCAAAAACTCAAAATCCCCGACTGCCGATACCCCTGGGAGCGACTCAAAGACGCAATTCAGTACGCAACATAAGGAGGCTAAAATGGAAAAGGAATCAAAAATTGGTGAAACCAAAATGAAGAAGCGACTGACCAGGTTAAAGAGCATTGCTGCAGAAGGCAAGAAAGCGCAGATACGTCAATCCATGCAGTTTGTCGCAACATCAAATACGTTTTTCGATCGCATCGCAGAGCCGGATCTCATCGTAGATGTTGTGAACAATGTTCGATCAGCTATGGAGATACTAGGAAATACTTTTGCGAATGAGGAAAAGTCTGCTTGTATCTTTATGATCGTACGGAAACTGTTTGCGTCGCGGGGTTTCCCGGAGTCGCAAATTGTGCACAGCATACATCGTGTTATGTACCACAACAGAAGAATTAGGCACCTGCATGCTAGTAAACAGTACGCGAAGATCTTGAACGACTTGATGATTTGTGTAGCAATGCATCTAGAGCGTAACGGTGTCAGGAACAGGAATGCCCAGCAGGCCACGGGATTCTTTCTCGAGACAATATGTTCCACTTTTCCTGACTATGTAGACGTTTCCCCTGAGGAAAAGAAGGGAGTGAGCGTGTGGTTCAGAGAGTTGGCAACTGAGCTGAAAGCGAGACTAAGATCCCTAAGAGTTAAAGAAAGAAATCCCATTCTAAATGCTCCAACGACAACCATTGGGAGCGTATTGAAGAACTTGTGTTACACGCTAACAGCGCCGCTGTCTGCTCCCTTGACATGGTTTTATAGGCAAGGTTGTCAGATCAGAGGGACATCCGCTTTTTTCCTCGTTTTACTGCTGGTTTCAATAGTGTCGATTGCCAGCCTCGTCGTTCAGTACACGTCTCAGTCCGATGCTACCTACACGGAGGCGTGGACCCCAATTGTTATCGCTTTCATGGTTGGGAACGTTTCCGAGCAGGTTGTTCTTGGGGACCATTCCATGTTGGCAGACGCGCGAGCCTACGAATTCGACAGCGACACAGTCAAAGATGCCTCTGACCTCTTCGAGAAGCAAATTGAGTACTGCAGGTTTTCCGAGGAATCATTCGCCTTTGTGGAGAAGATCTCATCTATCTCGCACGTTCTCGCAGATATTCACGGTTCTACGAAAGAAACGTTTTCGAGGATTGAGAAACGGTGGCAGCCAGACGTGTACTCATTGGTCCTTTACACCCATGCGAACCTCCATGACAGGATGAAATGGTTGTATTGCTTTTTGGTTGGCGTGATTATCGGCTGCGTCCCAGGTATGATACAGCTCAGAAGGGGGCAAAGCTTCTTTCCTGGGGGATCGGGGTTCATTGTAGCATTGACCTACTTCCTCGTGTGTTCTTTGGGTCTTACTTGGCTCCTATTTAAAGTGCATCTATGGTTTAAAGTGGCCGCTTATACCCTCTACAAATTTTCCGCGATTGGAGATATGTCATCGTCGTCCGCTGCGAAGCGTTACGGCTTGAAACTTTTTATACGATTAAACTCCCCACAAAACTTACAAGCTTGGCTTTCGATCCGTCGTCGCGTTTTCAATCAAATGAAAGAGAAACTACAATCCGTGTTTCCCATCAACTTAATCATTGCACCCTTGGTTGTCGTGGTGGTGCTCGTTGTCGTTGGCGTTGTTGAGAATGGACAAATCTTTGCTCTTGACGAAAAAGAGCAGATTATACGCTTCGCACTGCTTATTTTATTGTCGCTATACTCCATCCTCGTCCTATATACCGCAGCGTACGCGAACCATTCTATGAACGACGTTATCATCGACGTGCTGACATCCTACAAATTTTCCGTTTGCGAGCAGCTTTGGAAATCCATATCCAATTTAAACATTAACCATAAAAAGTCTCGTAGAGACGAAGAGCGAGCTCGTGGCATCGGGGTAAAACGGGCCACCGAGTTCTTTGATGAAAAAGAATTAGGCAACTCCAGAGAAGAGGCGCCTGCTTTGGAAAACGGCTTCTTCAACCCGAAGCTCAACAGATTGGCGTCGGTCGATGCTTCGCACGGATTGGCGTCGGTCGATGCTTCGCACGAACTGGCCATGCCGACCATGGAGTCAATAACAAAGCCAGAAGTAAAAGAAGAGACAAAAGCTCCAGACAGAGTGGCTGGACCCCTGGACGAGAAGTCTGATGTCAGAAGGATCGTAAAGCATTTAGATTCGAGCGTAGGACTTCTGAACGTGGATGTCGATTGGATCGGAGCGAACCAGGACGAAGGCAGGAAAATGGAGACTATGAAGTTTTTACTCGAGGCAGCGAGCGAAAGAGTCGCGAGAGATCAATCGCTTACACTTAAGATGTATGGGATCGATATCAGCTTTGGCTTAATGGTAAGCCTCGCATCTGCGCTTGTGACATTAATCGCTGCAGGTACGTTGCAAGCCACAGATGTTGATGTTAACTAGTTTTTTTTTGGCATTTATTTCTTTAGCAAAGAAAGACATTGAATATAGCATTGAGCGAGCCGATTTGACATCATTGATTGAAGCACCCTACAGCTATGACACATGTAGATGCGCTCATCAGCTGCATGTTAAGATGTGCAGCTGTAGCTAGCGCCTACCACCTTGTAGTGCGTTTTATGTGTGTGCCATGACATTCACATGCGACACATTGCCCTACGTTTGCACGCAAAGTATAAAAGCTAGAAAGGAAAATCCAAGGAAAGAATATCCATGCGCCTACGAGGTCACAGCAGGCTGTGCGCTGCCGTGGCAGCTGTGATACGTTGCAGCTCGCACACATACATGCCTCAATTGGGGCTGAAGCAAGCGCATGTGCATAGGCTATGTGCTAGCGTATGATGCGATGGCATGTGCGAGTTCAATTCATGCCATCGTGCACTCGTATGTGATCATTGTTTGTTTTGTTAGGCGTGTGCACACTTCATATTGCATCCGTGGTAGTGCACTGCGATCCATGTATACGCGTAGCCAGTGCTAGTGTACTACTGTCTAGCTGTAGCATGAACGTTTTTGCACACTCACGTATCTACATAGTCGTTTCTTCACGTACAAAACACAGTACATCTATGTGGCACAGCGGAGAAAGAGTCAAGACGTGTGAAGCATAAGCCTTTCCGTCCTGAATTTGGGTTCAAACCTTCTTTTCCGTCGCTACGAATTTTTTCTTCGTCCCTCCTTTGTAGGGGTAGCCGTGACCGCTTTCTACCATCATCTCATTGATGTTTTCTTTGTTATTCCCGAGGCAGCAAAACATGTATTGATTCAAGTACAGAGTCACAAGCGGGCGCCCGTACTTATCGAAGTCGAGAAAATGTGCCCACAATATCTGGTCCTTGGTCACGCCAATCAGATACTCCTTAGCTAATTTTGCAGCTTTGATTTCCTCTTCTCGGTTTTCCTGGTTCTTTCGAGGCCTCATTTCTGGAGAATCATACCCGTACATGCGCACCTTCACTTTGAAGTATTTCCCAAGCCATTTGAAGCCCAGCGTGCAGGTGTCCCCATCATAAACGCTCAGAACGCGCGCGTGCGTCTTGACGTCTTTCAGTGTGAAATCCTCAAACTTGCTTTCCACTGCGCGCTCAAAAACTTTCTTGCCGAAGTACTGTCCCATTTAGGGGCCGCAAACACCGCGCACGGGTCCTCCCCCCCTTTCCAGAGCACCCCTGATGTAAAAAGCGAGATTTGCACGCGCCGACACCAGAAACAAGCACCGGGGCCAGTTGAGGCTTGCAGCGAATTTGGTTTTTTTATCCTGTCGCAGAGCGAAAATGGGACTAATTTCAAGCCGATTTAATCCTGGTACAAAATCATGTCTCCCGACTCGGGCCGACCACGAAGGAAATTGGCCTGCATTTGGAGCGGCAGTTGGTTCCGTCTTCCGTCGCCACAGTGGCCGTGGGCCGGGACGATTTGGGCAGATTTTCATGCGGGATTTAACCATTTTTGCTGTATAGAATAAGCGGGCCGACGACTGTACTTGTACTTCCGTTAGCAGCTGGAGGATGCTGACTGCTTGACCCCCCCCCCCCCTTCCTCTGCTCTGACTCTCATCCTCTCATTCTTCTCCATTTTTGGGGAATATTCGGAAAAGGGACGGAGATCAGTCTTGATGGCAGATTCGGGCAGTGAAAATGGCGGCCATCGCCGCCCCCTGCACGCGAGCCGGTCGGTGCAGGAAGGCGACGGCTACTTCGATCCGGAGGAGTTTGCGGTGAAGATGATCGGCTTCTACCCGGACACCTCTCCCCTCATTAAACCCCTGCGGACGGTCAAGAGTTTACCAAACTTGCCCATGGCGAGGTACGACACGTTTGATGAAAAGGAGGCTGAAGGCTGCGATGAGCTGCAGCTGGAGGGGGATCCATATGGCGGGCTCTGCACATTCAGAGAGGGGTCAATTAGGGCTTCGGTGTTCAATCTTTGCAGCGCCACCCTTGGTGCAGGTGCTCTCTCGCTGCCCTACGCATTCCGGCAATCTGGGTACCAGCTAATCCTCGATGTATGCATGTGCGGCGTATCACTGCGTATGTTCCAAGGCTGTGAAGACTGCGCGTTGTGCTGTTGTTTGCGCATGTGGGAAGAGCCGCGTTCTTTTCTTTCTACTATTTGAAACTGGGTTTTTCTTTAAAACAGGCTGCTCACTGGGATCGTGCTGCTTTGGGTCGGAGGAGCTGCAACCCAGTTCTCGATCCACCTCCTCATCAAGGCCCGGGACGTCACAGGCGCGCGCTCCTACGAGGACCTGACGGTTCAGCTCATGGGCCATCGCATGGGATACGTGATGGAAGTGTGCGTGATCGTGTTCTGCTTCGGGTGCGCCGTCGCCTACATAATCGCCGTCGGTGACATCCTGGAGCTGACGCGCATGCCGTTCATTCTCCAGCTGCTTGGGCAGAAAGGGGTCATCTGTGCCTTCTTCTTCCTCATCATGCTCCCCCTCTCGCTGGTCGATAGCGTCAACGCTCTCCGGTTCACGAGCTTCCTCGGGGTGGTGTCCATCTTCTACCTGGTGTTTGCGGCGTGCGTGCACGCCTCCGTCGAGCTGAGCCACCGCAGCCTCCAAGAGATCATGCGCAGGGACGATGTCTTCTTCACGAATGCCAGTGGTTCATTGCTGGCTTTGCCTGTGATGATTTTCGCCTACACCTGCCAGACCAACGTGTTCTCTGTGTACCACGAGCTAGCTCAACCCTCCCCAAAGCGCATGCGCAAGGTCTCGTGGCGCTCGGTCGCCATTTGCTTCTCGATCTATCTCCTGATGGGGACCGCTGGCTACCTGGAATACGGCAGCGCGACGAAGCCGAACATACTGCAGAACTACATGCATTCGACGAACGTCGGTCATAGCATTGCCGTGCAGGACGTTCTGATGATGTTCGCGAGCGTCGCGGTGGTGCTGACGGTGGTGATGGCCTTTCCTTTGGTAATCTTCCCGTGCCGCTTTACGATCGGCGTGCTGGTGTTTGGCATCAAGGATGGCAAAATGCCTACTATGCTTCACGGGACGGTGACTTGCGTTCTTTGCCTCTCCGCTCTGGCCGCCTCCATGTTTATCCCAGACATCAGCACGGTCCTCCTTCACTTGTTAGCAGGGTGGATGGTGGGGGAAGGAAAATAAAACACCGCTTATTGCACGATGACGATGTTCATACACACACACACACACACACACACACACACACACATTTATTAGTTAATATGCTATATCTGTATTGCATTAAATGATATACCTTCGTGTTTTGTACCTGTGATGAATTTGACATGTTCAGGTGTTTGGTCTCATGGGGAGCACTGCGTCTTCCTTCGTTTGCTTTGTACTACCGGCTTTGCTGTCCTTGAAGATGATCCAACTAGGCCACATGGAGTGCCCGCCTCTTTCACAGGTCGTCAAATGTAGATGCATAAATGTGTGTCTGTCTGCCTGCCTGTGTGGGTGTGTGTGTGTGCGCGCGCGCGCGCGCGTAAGCGTAAGTTGTGAGTCTTGGAAAATTCCTAAATCTGTGTCTGTGCGTGTGTGCGTGTATATTTTCAAAAGTACGTTCTCATTCTCGCGCTCGCCATCGGCGGTTCGGTTCTAGGGATTGCCTCCACCACGACTACTGTTATGTCATTGATATCATGAGGTAGTGTTACAGCTGCCCTGCAATATTGGAAATAGGGCATCACATGTAAACGCCTTATTTCTTAGTGTATGAGGTTCGTCGCGGAACGAATAGACAATTGTTTGTACTTCGTCACGTGGCAAGTTCTTGATACTTTCAGAATGTTCGGCCAGGAATTTCGGGGGTTATCCTCGTGTCCGTAACATGCACATACCTCTGCAATAATGAACACGCTACTCAAGCGAGTCTCTCTGCTGACAACATGGCTAAGCTAGTAAGAATATATAGCCTCCTCCTTGTCTCGTGCATGTCTGGACATTCAGCGCATGCTGCCGCAACAGCACGAATCAGGCCGTGGGTTAGACATTTGCATTCATACCATGCAGACATGAAGTCTACAGACGTACACCGACGCCTTAATGTTGTGTGCCTTTTCTCCTACTCATGTGCTTATCAGTAGTACACGCGTGTAGTGTGAGTAGAGCCCCAAGTCTACATGACATGCTAGCATGCTGGCAGAACGCTGATGCACGTTGTACTTGTCGATCAAACAGACACGTTTATACATGTATATACATGTACACATATTATATGCATGTACACACACACACACACACACACAGAGAGAGAGAGAGAGAGAGACATAAAGTCAGAGAAATAAAGTCTTTTCCCCTTAAATGCAATGTAGCTACTACGCAGAGGAGCGGCTACATGGACAACAAAGTCATGTGATGTGCACTGTGTACATCGGACACCAACTTTGGAACTCATCGGTGCTGAGCTATTTGTTGCGAAGAATGTACCAGTGCCAGGCTCGCAGGGCGAACGATTCAGCCCACAGCACTCCAAAGATCACGCCAAAATCAACGTCCGATGACAAGCCCTGGACAGCGTCCAGGACCTCTTCCCCGGTAGCTCCAAAGCAGGGATTACACGAATCAATTCCACTGAAACTTTCCCCCGCGTAGGAGAGCCACGCAAGGCCACGCATGGCATACGCGTGGGGCGAGATAAACTCAATCCATCGGAAGACCCACGGAACCGAATCAGGGGTTACAAAGAGCCCGTTGAACACGAAGAAGTTGGACAGAAGGGAGACGACGATGCCCAGAGCGATGATGAAGTTGGGAATGAGGGCGGCAGCGACGGTTGCTATGCTTTCGACGGTGTACAGAAAGCTGAACTGCAAGATGAGGAAGGCGAAGAACCGACCCGGGTCGTCGTTGATGTCGTCGATCCAGTAGTAGGGGATGACGCTCAGAGAGGACGCCATCAGCACAAAGAGCAGCTGGACCAAACTGGAGCTCGCGACGTAGGAGATCGGAGCGTACATTCCATTCTTCGCCTCCTTCGTGAAGGTCGCGCTCTCGAAGGTAAACACCGGCATGATCATGCAGGCCATGTAGCTCGGCGTCGCCATCCCCCACGCAATGGCGAACAGGATGTCGAGCGCGTGGTCCTGGTTCTTCTCCCTCGCGCCGACGTATATCACCCCGAATATGATCGACATGGTGACGTACAGGACGCTGCGCCCGATGTAGGCGCCCGGGTCTCGGGTGTACGACGTGAACATCCGCTGTGTCAACACGTACACCTGCTGAGGATAGCCTGCAGCGTACGGGAACGCGGGGGTCGCGTCGGGGGCACTTCTGCTGTCGGAAGCAGCAGCAGCCTGCTTCTTCTGGTCGCCCCCCACTTCTCCTCCCAATGGCTGATCAGCTTGTTGACCTGCTTCGGGTCGGTGAAGTCAGGGTTGGAGATCTCGATCAGGTAATCGGCGGGGTTCATCTGGGAGGGGGCTTTGAAGCCCAGCTCCGCGAAGTACGTCAGCGCTTTCTTCGCGGGCCCGAAGTAGGCCACTTTGCCCTTGGAGAGGAGCAGCGTTTTGTCGAAGGCCAAGAAGGTTCGTGAGGATGGCTGGTGGATGGAACACACGATGGTCACTTTTGTTGTTTTCGCGAGCATTCCGAGCAGCTCCATGATCTCTGCGGCGGACTTCGAGTCCAAGCCAGAAGTAGGCTCGTCCAAGAAGAGGAGACCGGGACGCCCCATGAGCTGCGATCGCGGAAAGCGCAAATTCAAGAAAGGAGCTGCAGGATGAAGCTCATACAGATCCACAATCACAGAAAAAGAATACCTCGACTGCAATGGAGACTCGGCGACGCTGGCCACCGGATACGCCTTTAATTAGAACATTCCCGACCTTCGTGTGCATGCAGGACTGAAGGCCTGTCGCCTCGAGGACCTCTGCTATCATTTCATCTCGCTCTTTCGGTTTCAAGGATGGGTTGTACAGCCTTGAAGCCATAGCCAGATTTTCGTACACCGTAAGAGCTCCTATAGTTCGCGTTTTGGTGTTCAGAAAAACAATTGACTTCGAGTAGATTGTTGTTTGGGCGTGATGATACCCCAGAGCCGATCATCCTGGTGGACATATGCGCAGTGGGACTTGAAGAATTTGTCATTCATTTCAACACCGTTCACATAAATGTGGTCCGTGGCCTCCCCTAACACAAGCAAGTTGAGTCAGAATGACTGTTGCCAACACCAGGCAATCCTTCACTAGACTGAGTGAACCTCCAGGCATGAGCGGGGCATGCGCAAGCTGATCCAGAAGAGTGGTCTTCCCAGATCCAGAAGCTCCAATAATCGCCAACACCTATTTCAATATTTTAAGGAGAACAAACGCATTGCTTGTGCTGGCCTTTGCTCTCACCTGGCCGGATGTGACGCGCCCGCTTACGCCTTTCAGTATTTCCTTCGTCTGCCCTGGGACTCCCGGCGTCGCGAAGGCAGGCATCCATGCTGGCATGCTGACCTTGACTCGCACATCTTCAAAGACAAGGTTGTAAGACTTATTGGCTTGGTTTCCAACTATCTTTTCCATCCTTTTGCTGAATGCCCTTCGCGATGCCGCTTGAGGGTCTGAGACTTCACTCTTCGAGTCGAAGCTGGATTTGGAATCTGCCTTCTCGAGGTCGGCTGAAAGCGGATGGTTGGGCTTCATCAAAAGTTCTACACCAGAGTCGGTTGTAGTCTTTCTGTGCACGCCAGCAGTTTGAATCTCGCTGCCTGCCATGTTGACGATCTACCAAGGCACAGGGGGCGGAACCCTATGGTTTATGCACGTACGTCGGTTATCTGCTGAGTGAATACGGAACCTAGCACTGACATCTTCATTTTTTTCCTTGCTCTTCGGATGCGCAACCTGCAGCAGCAGCAGCGCATGCTCGAATGAAGCGTGGTTCGGAGCAGCAAGCGAGCGCAGAGTGAATGGGTTTGGAGGCAGCTACTACAAATTTTGTTCAATCCGAGACTATCAGAGATCTCATCTCTCTGAATCTCAGAGTGTTCCCGCTGGGCTTCGATTTAAATTGAAGCAGCTTGCAATAAGCCACCCGAAAGCGCTTTTTCCAGTGGAGATTCTCCTGTCTCTCATCGAAAAAGGAAGTAGTTCAGACAGAGCTGGTCACAAATATCAGTCAGTGACAACTAAGGGGGGGTATCCTATCGGCTACTACCGGGGGATTATAAGCCCAAAACAGATTTACCAGAGCCGCCCACACTGCAGAAACGCGTTTTGATTTTGATCTACGACATAACAAATCGGTGCCTTTCAAGATAGATAAAAGGCACTTTCAAAAAAGTCAAAAATTTGTTGTAGTAGAGCCGGGTTTAAAGTTAAAGACGACGTTCAAAGCGACGCCCCACCGCAGTTGGGAAATCCCAACCCGGATAACTAACCATGGTACAGTAGACTTTCGATTGTGGGGAGCCATCCCAATTCTCACTGCTCATGGGGTTAGCCTATATCATTGCCGGTATCTTATCTCACTCTTACGCCTTTTATTTTGTGCTCTTCAGTCGAAAGTTTACACTGTAGCAGAGGTCAAGAAGCACAACAAGGAGGACGACTGCTGGATCATCATCAACGGTCTCATATTATCGATTTCCCGCCTACTTTGAGAGATACTACCACCCAGACCATCATTCTAATATAGTGTTCACAATGGATTCCATCCACTCTTTCCATCCCCTGTATGCACGATCTCATGATTAATAATCAGAATTCACACGAAATTTGCAAACAGAATTCTTTGTTCTGACCCTATACTGAATTATTTTATGTAACAAATGGGATATAATTCATTGATAGGAGGAGTATATAATGTTACCAAATTTGCCAAGTTTCATCCTGGAGGAAAGAAAATTCTCCTAAAAGAGGTGGACACCAGAGGCAAACAAATTAGAAAATTTTCCGCCAATCTCTGTAGAAATAGCGTTAACTTTTAGAAAAATTATTTACAGGGCGGAAAAGACTCCTCTAAAAAATTTAAAATGTTCCACGGACCTCACGTCCTCAAGAAATACAACAAGAAGCTCAAGATCGGTTCGTAAATAGAGAATTAACAAATCATTGGGTGGACACAACCAACCAAATTCCAAATCTACCCCCGTGTGATGAATATTCATCCTTGCAGGTACTGTTGGCCCTAAAGCTAAGCTTTAATTGAAAACGAAATTCCACCCAATGTACAAGTTGCAGGAAACAGTTAGATGCGTTTTCCCTCAAGCACGACGTTACGTTTTGGGTTGATGGATTCATTTCACAACGTGCACACGCATGCATTGTGTAGCTAAATTGCACACGGCATGGAATTGCATGCACATTCAGTCAGATTTCTAGATTGGTTCTTGTGTTCTTTGAGGCTGCTGCGCAGCACTCTCGGCAAATGCAACCCAGCAGAGAGCACATGCATGCACTTGTGACTGTTGGATTTCCAATTGAGCATCTGTCACACGTTCTCTGGCGTGCGGCGCACGCTAGCTAGCCTGTGTCATGCGTCTGCGACACGCGGCTCATGCAACATGCGTCCTGCTTCGATCATGCATCATTTCCACGTTGTTGGCTATGTTGCGCGTAAGGTGTTCACAGGCCGAGGCGCTACGTGCACAAGTAGGCAGGGGGGGGGAAAGGCACGTTTGCTTCCTTTTGAAGAGTTGTGTTTATTTTTATTAAAGATTATATTTTTATTAAATCGTGCACTGCGTAATCATTCGCGAAGCTTTCGCGAATGCCGCCGCACGTGGGGCAGCACACTTCCGGTGTGCTGCCATGAGTCCCGCCGGAACCCACGTGCCTATGCTGTATTAATATCTACGTTATCTATATTCTATATCCGCGACAACCCCTTTGTTGTCGCACGTGACTTGTGCCCGCGTAGTGGTACGCGCTACACCTCCCCCAAGTCACGTTGCTCCTTCCTTCCTTCCTTATTCCCTTAGACCTTCATCGCTTTCGGAACTTCACCAACCACCAGGTAATAGATTCCTCTCTAACCTTATCTCCTTTGTCGCTTACCCAGAACTCACCTTCGTCCTTAGGTTCGTGTCCATACCAGCCCTCTGCATCAAGGTCCCCCAGGACCTTATACCAGTGCTCAAAGGGTAAGTCGGGAACAGCTAGGTAGAGTAGCTGATATTTTCCGTCCTTTATTTTCATAGCTACCCTCTCCATATTTCGTAATCCAGGGTAGCCTAGATAGACAATCTTCATGCGCCAATCGTCGTTCACCCTGACCTTATTGTTTCCATATTCCACATCGAACTTAGGTCGGGGTCCTAAACAAGGCATTGCTCGCTCCCACACAGTAGGGTTTACTTTAACATCCTCTAGGAGCTTCTCACCGATATCATAATTCTTTAGGTGACTGATGTGGCGCAAGGTGACCCTGTTCCCATCATAGATGTAGTACTGCTTCCTCCCCTTCCTCTCGGTAACCTTTGCAACGCCACCCCAGAAGGGGTCTTGTTTATTTCTCGATCTCAGATTTACCTTGGCCCTAACATACTGTCCTTCCTTTAGAACTCGGCCATCGTACGGGACCTTCTCGTCTTCGCTCTCGGTATCGTCGTCGTTGTCGTCGCCTTCTTCCCTCTCCTTATCCTTGATACCTCCCCCAGACGTGAAGGTGTCGTTTACTAACCCTTGTATCTTGTCTGGTGTGGTGCTATTTATCCTGCTTAGGTTGGCCAAGGTGCGGTGGAGTCGCTCTACCTTGGAGTTGGACTGGGCATAGTATACAGGTGAGGCATCAATATTAGGGTGTGGTAGCTGTAGAAGAGAGGTCTCATTATCCACATGTAACTTCTTTGGTATCTTGTTTATGCTAACTTCATCAGGGATAGCCTGGAGCTCAGACTCCCAGGTACGGTAGCAGTTAGTAAGCCTCTGCTTATATAAGCCTTTGTTCTTCTTAGCAACGTTGACCTTGATAATCTTTTTAACCCAGCACTTTCCAGTGGCCACATCAACGAAGGTAAGGTAGTGATAGCCATCGTACTTATAAACATCAATTTGCACGATATCTAAGAAGTTCCTTGCTTTGATTTTCTTAGATGCACGGCTCTTGCTGGACTCCTTGGTGGCGACGCCTGCCGCCTTCAAGCTGGAGCACCTGCAGCCACGCAGGTATGTCCTTATCTCTTTTAGCTTGTAGGGCCAGTAGTAATGGTAGAGTAGAGCAGTGATATGGTTTTCTCCTACGTGTGCAGGTCCATGGGCGGTAAAGAGAAGGGCTCCCCTGGTCCGCCGTGGCACGTAGGTACGCCTAACATTATTAGTGTATACATATATCCTATCACTAAGTACCTCATGCTTGTGTTTGTATTTATCCAGGTGTTCTTGAAGGTGCTGGAGCTCCTCTGGCTCAGGCAGGAAGTCGCCGTCCTCGAAGGTAATCGCGTTAACCATAGGGGTGACCTGGGTAGGGACTTTCTTTTCGAACAGCCTGCTGAAATAGTCAGCAAGCTGCTTGTCTCCTGGTGCGTAGACCACTGTCCTCTTGTCCCTAAACTCTTCCGTGTCCGCCCTCATAGCTGCATACTCATCGTTAGGCGCTTCGAGCTTGCGGTCGATGCCTAGGAGGGGCTTGTGGTCAGTCATTAAGGTGAAGCTGGGCACCGACAGCAGGTAGTATCTTAGTTTCCTCTGCGCCTCAGTCATGGCTTTATACTCTCCTTTTGTAGGGCTGTACTTGGCCTCAGCTGCTGTGCAGGCCCTGCCCCACACCCGTATGATCTGCTGGTCTTGGGTAAGTACAGCAGCCATACCTAGCTTAGACCAGTCTGTCCATAGGGTAGCTGGTCTAGTAGTGTCTAGCTTAGCATTCAATAGGGTGTTGCTGCATAACTTTATTAGGTTATCGAAGTGGGCATCAAGGCCAGCCTTGGCCCACACCTTAGCGAAGCTGAGGCCTACAGAGTTCTCCTTCCGGTAAGCAGTAGTAAAAGCAGCTGCAGTCCTAGCGTAGGTAGGGGAGAACCTACGTAGTATCCAAGCTGCAGTCTGCAAGAATGACTTTAACTCCTTTGCATTCTTAGGTTTAGGGGCTTGCTGTAGTGCTGCTACTTTCTCGGGGTTTGGGGTGATGCGGCCTTGCTCCAGGTAATATCCACACCACTTGATTCTTGTAGCTAGGAATGTACACTTCTGCAGTCTAATAGTAAAACCGAAGTGTGCAAACCTAATAAATATATTTTCCAGGAGGAAGATCTGAGCGACGACTGTGTTGGTACATATTATGTCATCATCCACATACACAAACACAAACACCCACAACACAGACGCCATCCCATCATGTGTGTATGCCCTGTAGTTCTGACTACTGAACGCATCCCCTGATATGCTTAGGCCGTAAGGGAATACGACGAAGTGCCACTTCCTGTGCCTGCTGGAGAACGCGGTAATGGGGCGGGAGGTTTTGTGGATGGGTGTCTGCATGTATGATTCATTTTTATCTAGGGAAGAGTAGTATTTGTATCCTATGACGTGTTCAATAACGTCATCTATCCTTGGTGTAGGTGTCTGGATCCTCTTTATTACTCGGTTGTGGCGGATGAAGTTGTGCGCCAGGCGGAAGAAAGGGTAAGTAGGTTTCTTAGCTAGCACATGTCTCACGTTCCATGGTGAGTTGCTTGGCTCTATCTTCCCTTCCTTTGCCCATTCATTGATCTGCCACTCTATCTTTTCCCAGTCCGCTTCCGGTCGCCTATGTTCTGGGTCATTGATGATGCACTCTTCGTATCCCTTCTTTAGCTCGATCTTTACTGGGGTAAGCTTGCTGGAGGGCTTCGTCGTCGGCTTGGTGATGTCAGAGTACTTCTCGTTTAATATTTTATTAATGTACTTTTTGCCTTTGTCGATATCCCAATCATCAGCTGGGGGGGTCTTGTCCAGTAGCTCCGTTATCTGTCGGATGGTCTTGCCGGGGTTCTTCTTCCGTAGCTCGGTAGGTGTAGGTAGCTTGTTGTCCGCTAGGTCCATAAACTCTAACGCATTAACGCTTGACTCAGAGGTCCACTCGTCAAGCCGTATCATGTTCTGGCTGATGGTCCTGCCTGACTTCTTTGACAACTTAGCAAAGTATATCTTGTGATTGTAGAATGATATGATCCCCCCTAATTTTTCTAGGGCATCCTGTCCGAGGAGTAGTTCCATGGATAAAGTCATGGCTACTCGGGTCTTGATTTGGGTCTCCGCGTCGCTGCCAGGTATCTGTAGCTTTAGCATTAGCTCACCGACGGTCTTCATGGAAGAGCTTCCGTCTGCTTGAGCATATTTACGTTCTTTCTTAGTCACTTGATCCAATAGTCCTAACCTTCTTACTGTGCTTAGGCTTATGAAGGACTTCGGCATGCTGCCACTATCCCAAAGGGCAGGTAGTTTCTTGTAGTCTCCGTAGCTGTCTTTAACTTTAACCTTGGTCATAGCAACTTTGATAGTCCTGTTAGCGTCTTCGTCATTAATGTTGCATACTCCTAAGTTCTTTATGTCGTCTAGGGTCATGGGCTTGTCTTGGTCCTGCGTTGCTGGTACTGCTGTCTTCGTCGGCGCCTGCTTAAGGTGATCTAATATTCCGTTTATCTGCTGCTGTATAGCATTGATACTGTTCTGCTTTTTGTTCTTATATTTATTGTTCTTCCCGTTGTTGCTGCCTTGCCATTTGCTGTTGTTATATCCTTGTCCTCTGCCTTTCTTTCTCTTTAACTTCTCGTAGTGTTCGTTGAGCTGCCTGATCGTCATCCTGGGTCGTCCTTCTTTCCTGTCTCTGCAGTCTTTAGCGGTGTGTTTCCCTTTACGTGAGCAGTATCCGCAACGTCGGTTACCTTCCCTGTCCTTGTACCAGTCTCGCTGCGGCTTAATAGCGTTAATGTTTCCTATGCCAGGTACCTTAGGGCTGGTAAACTTGCGGTCCTGCTCCTGCTCGCGTAGGGATATAGCCTGCACTGCTGCCTCCATCGTGGTGTAGCCTTTCTCCGTAACGTAAGTGGATTCCTTTATCTTTAACTTGAACTCTTCAAACCTTGCCTGATCATCACCTGTGTTGTAATTAAAATCATGTAGTTCGTCGATCATATCCTGGAAGCGCGTGGCAAAGTCTCTAACAGGTTCTCTCTCATGCTGCATCATTGCTCTGTATTTTCTAATAGCCTGGGGTAGGGAGTTAGCATCCTGTTCATTTACAAAAGCCTTCATTATCGCCTCAACGTCTCGTAGCCCACTAACTGTAGTGTGTATTTTCTCTAGCTGCCTGATCCGGGTCCTGCCTGTCTCGTAAAGGTCCATGGCTTGCTTTATTATAGCTAGCCATTTGAGCTTGTCGTTTTCGGTGGGGTTAGGGGTAAAGTCGCAGAGTATACTCCTAGCGTTCTTCCACCACCTCCTTGCCTCACCTCTTTTCCCGTTGTATTTCGTTATCATAACCGGTGCTGTTTTAACAGACATGAACTGGGTGTTCCGCTGTACCGGCTGCTGCTGCTTGACGGTGCTCTAGGTCGTCCCCCGCGAGGCGCCCAGACCCCCGTCGTTCCTAAACAAAGCTGCCCACTCTGGAGGTAAGTCTGCTTCGTAATCCATGATGTCCTGCATGATAGCTGCCCAAACATCATGTGTCTGATACTTGTATTCTATCGATACTTTCAGTTTGGCGTAGTTGCTCGCCCTGGGTCGCAAGGCTCGTAATGCCATTACGACCTTCTTGCTTTCGGCGGCCACGTCCTCGTCGTCCGCCTCGTAGAAGTTCTCCAGTGCCTCTGCTGCTGCATCTGCTTTCTTAATCCCGGGTGCTGGTCCCGGCGGTGCCTGTGGAGGTGTTCCTCCTCCTTCCTTAGCGTCCGTATCGCCCTTCCTTTCCTGTTTCTGCTCGTGCCCTTGCACGGCCTGCGAGCCAAAGTCCTGCTGTTCTTCTAGCTGCTGTGACATTGTTAGTCAAATCGTTTCCCGTGTGTGGAAGCCAAAGGTTGTTGCGCGTAAGGTGTTCACAGGCCGAGGCGCTACGTGCACAAGTAGGCAGGGGGGGGGAAAGGCACGTTTGCTTCCTTTTGAAGAGTTGTGTTTATTTTTATTAAAGATTATATTTTTATTAAATCGTGCACTGCGTAATCATTCGCGAAGCTTTCGCGAATGCCGCCGCACGTGGGGCAGCACACTTCCGGTGTGCTGCCATGAGTCCCGCCGGAACCCACGTGCCTATGCTGTATTAATATCTACGTTATCTATATTCTATATCCGCGACAACCCCTTTGTTGTCGCACGTGACTTGTGCCCGCGTAGTGGTACGCGCTACAGCTACATGCATGCACCAGCATCGCAACGCGTGACGCAACACTGCGATGCACGATCGTCACCACCAGCTAGCTCGCATCGTGCCAGCGTGCCGGCGTGCGTCAGGTTGCGTGCTGGCGTGTGCCGTCCCAGCTAGCCAGCGTCCACGGCCGCAGTGCACTGCCGCCAGACTGCGGCACTCGATCAATGCATCGCATCGCTGCTGTGTGTCACTCGATCACGCGCACACACTCACCACTCACGTGCCAGCGTGTGCTGAACGATGCCAGGATGTCGTGCAACACTGAAACACGTGCGTCCGCCCCACACACACACGTGTGTCGTGGTGCACAGACTCAACGCAACAACGTGCGCACACCAAGTCCAAAGTGAACGAAGCCGCCGTTCACGACAGGAGATCGAACCTGACGTGCACACGAACACACACGCACAAAACAAAAAGGTTGCTTGTGGTGCTTGTGTTTCACTTCGTGTGCGTGCACACCTCTCCAGCTCGCGTTCTCAATCAACTGCAAGACCCACCACGAAAACTCAAGGATGATTGCAGTTGTTTCCGTGAAAAAACAGGGTGCGGACCTGTGACACACAGAAAAGGATGATCAGGAGTGCCAACAAACTCTCCTCTTTGACGAGCAGCGCAGTGTCAAGACATGCTGATGAAGCGTGTCCCACAATGAACAGTGGTCAGCACGTGAAAGTCAAAGTCAATGAGCGATCATTCTCGAAAAGCCATTCATGTTGCCCTCGCGACTTGGGATTTTCTGTCAATTTGAGCACAGGTCTGGCAACTTAGGAGCGAAAATTTCCAAACTGCAACTACGTGAGCAAGTACCCCCTCTTGCTCGAGCTGTGAGAAAGAAAATGGATGAAGTGAAACCAATAAATGAATGCCATTTTCATCATGCGTCTCGTCGGTAAGTTCAAAATCAGCAAAAATCCCATGTTCTGCCTTTCGCCAAAGTACACTCCCACACAATGGCAGTGGCACGCTCCCGTACCTCTCCGATGAAGACGCTCGCGTCCCTAGTTCTCTCCTTCCTAGCTCTCATCTTCATCGCCATGGCTGATAAAGGATCGAACTTCCTAGGTGAGTAAATTTGGTTTTCATGCATCAAAATGCCTGCGCTTCCCTGATTGGAAATTCTTGCTTGCTTCGAAGGAACGTCGATTGGGAGGAGAGTTGCGAGCCCGTCAGCTTCCATTCGATCTGTGGTATGCTTACCATTCTAGTCCTCATAAATATTTCACACATTTATTTCTCAGAGCACGGCAAAATAGGAATTTGTATGTTGAGTTAGGAAGGATGACGTCGTCCTCAAACACAAGCACACAGACACCAAAAATATTCAATGAAACCATCAATCTTTACTTCCCTGATAATTCAATGATGCGGTTTGGGTTCGGAACATCCAATCCCATGTTCATGTAGTCTCCCACTGACCTCGCTCTTTTCTTTTCTTCGGAATAATCACTCTCTTCCAATTTCCTCAAAACGCATGCCATAATCACAGGCTGTAACTATTCCTCGAGCGAAATCTCAGCAGTCAGGAAAATGCGGAGAAGAGCTTCCAATCATTCGGTGTTGTCTATCTCTATGACACAAATATATACCTCGTATCAGAAATTGGGGGACTACAGAAAAATGGTGGGAGGGGGCTTATGACTCGACACATGTTGACGACAGGCACAATACTCTGCCACATCTCTTTAGACGTCGCACCATTCCTGGTCTGTTCGTGGGTCCTTATCTAACGCAAATGGCATATCCAATGGTAATGCATGCCCGTTACGCACACGCACGCACACACACACACACACACACACACACACATCGCAAGTAAGAGAAAGGTTGCGACGACTGCTGCTTTGATGTGTGAAATCGGGAATAGATTTCGAGGGGAAAGTCACGCTCCGAGGTTTCGTTGCTGAGCGAACCAATAAGCGATCCGCACGAGATTCTGCGAAGAGCTATTCCGGTCAAAGACCCGGTACTGGACAGTCTCCAATCAAAGCTTTTTTCGATGCAAAAGGTAAGAGAACTACTACCCACAACAGGCTTCTCCCACGCTTCTATATCAAAACGATATCAAAGCTTTCCAATTCTCTACACCTAGCTGCCGCTGCCGCACCTCATAGCTTTATTCAGCCCGCCCTCCCCCCTTCTCTCTCTCTCTCTCCCTTTTCATGGTTTTGTGGTGGTCGTTTTCACTCTTTATGATGAAAAGGGACTAGGGGGATGGAGCTCCAGGCAAGGCAGAGACAGCAACACCATGATAGGTTGTGACAGTAGCGGTGGTGCAGTTGCCTGCTGCTGTTGATAATATCATGAAGAAATCGTGTAAGCTAAACTGAAAAATCAGTGGCGATTGTTTTCCATGACAGCGGCTTGAGACAATGTCGCGAAATGGCCTTTTTTTTGTTTTTTTTTTGAGTTCTCGTATAAATCTCACTTAGGTACGACGGGAATAGAAATGCGCCAAGACCGCAAGTACGAACAACAAACGATAGTATTAGTGTTGTTACTACACAGTATTGGCATTTGCGTATTGAAAGGGCCATACGCATACATGCCTGCATGCATGCACATGCAATCGCGATTTTCGTATGCATACGTGTACTTACGTGCACACCACTGATAAGCCCCGGCGTCGTCCTTATTCATTGTTCTCAGAGTCAGCTCTCCTGGAGAACTCCGAGAGATGGTGAGAGAGGCCGCCAGCATCCTAAACTCACAGCAGGAGTATCTTGTAACGCTACCCCCGGAAAGTAGGTGGAAAAGAAGGGGGGAGGAGGGGAGGCCTTTTGATAAAATGCGAATGACGATGCATGGTTAGAATGAAGACAAGTGAAAGAAAGAGGGGGGAAGGGGGTACTTTGATTGGGGGTGATGATACTACGAAGGATGATGAGGGTGGGTAGCGGGGGGTTGGGTGCGCAATCGCTAAACCATATACGCACAAAAGATGGAAAGGCTAAGATGGTGAATGCGATGAACAGTCTTGATCAGGTCGAATGCGAATCTATCAACAACAGAAAGAATCATAAACAAATATATCTTAAGAAGAAATAACCACACACTCCATCACAGGCTGGATTATTCACTTGTTTCCTTCATGTACTTAACAGCACGTCGTTTCGGATGCATGTATAGCTTTAAAAATATATTAGTATACACGTGTATATATGCACATATACACATATATTAGATAAAGTCCTGACATATTAATATTTATATTTGATCTCGAATCCCCCTTACATGCAGCATCTTGAGGCGCTGAAAAGCAAGTTGGATGGGGGTAGCGAATCTGGTGCTACAGTTGAGGAGGTAGTTCCTATGTTTGATCTGCTGCTAGAGAAGACGATACGAGTAAGATCGGCGGTGATATTCACACACATATATATATATATATATATATATATATATATATATATATATATCTATTATATATAATACATACTTACACGCATATTTATTATATATTCTTATATATTTGTATCTGTTTCTGCGTGCTTGTGTTTCTCTTCCCGTATGGAAAAGATCTACCATTTGCAGCAAAATGCGTTGCATTCGGTGTCCCAAATGAAGGTACAGTACGTTAGGTTGCATAGCAAGAAGAGAGAGGACCGGGGAAGGGGGGGGGGGGGGGGGATAGCGGGAAATTTTTTTTCAAATACAATGGAGAGCGAACATCGTAAAGCGTAAATTTTAGGTAGTTACACGATAGGGCAAAAAATAGCAGCTTTATCCTTCCCCCCTGGGGGGATGGAATACATTTCCATGAGATCCGAGGAGGTTTTTGCGGATATGAGGGTTTTGGTGTTAATTTGCCCGTTTTTTTTGTACTGACACACCCACGCATATACTCCCATACATTGGTTTCATCCCAACACAGACCGCTTCCGTGCAAAAGTTTCCGTTCGAGATCCCGGTATATATAGGGAAGGGGGGGGGGGGGGGTTGAGCAGGAGGAGGAAGAGTAGAGGAAGAAGAAAACGAAAAAATGCTGATAAATTATCCCCCCTTTGAAAAAGGCCATACATCGATATGTCATCAGCGTACATTTATTCTCTTGAACATCATCATGTTGTTGTTCTTCTTCTTCTTCTTGTTGTTTTTGTGCGTTCTTACGACAAACTGTGGGCTCTTTTTCACAGAAGGAGTATGCTTCGCACGAGAGGCTCCTGGGACGGGCGACTGCTGAGGTCGCAACAGGAGAGATATAGTAGATATTCCGTGTATACATATACATAATACATTATATATATATATATATATATATATATATATATATATATATGCATATAGAGTTGTTTTCTGTAGTAATAATACAAAATGACAACCCGTACCAGTCTAATCCGTAAGAAACAGCCGATGATCAGGCTATTCAACATCATGTTCTCACCACGAAGTGGTAGCAGCAGTAGGAGGATGAGGAGGAGGAGGAGGAGGAGTAGTAGTAGTAATGATAATGAGTAAATATATGCAAGATATCGCATCATAGGTACGTGTGAGGACGACGCCTCCAGGAGAACGCCCCAAGACCGTCACAATGGAGTTGACTATCGATGGCTACAACGCTCCTATCACAGCAGGTTGCTGATTTTCCAGCTTCCCTTACCCTCCTGACCCCCCTCCTGACCCCCCTCCTCCCCCCCCCCTCTCCTGGAAACAAGTTATGTGATAATGGTGATTGTTTGATCCGAGTTGGAGACTCACAACTGCGAATAATGCTGCTGTTGCTGCTCAAATAGGACGCTTTGTCTCTTTGGCAAAGAAGGGTTTCTACGATGACATGGAGATCCAACGCAGCGACGGTTTCATCGTTCAAACAGGAGATGTGCGTGGAAACAGTAACTGTAAAGGATATGCGAGGGGGGGGGGGGGGGGGGGGGAGGAGACGTGAAACGGTTGGGTTCGGCCGCCGCCTTTCGAAATATCTTCGATGTTTTCTCGGTCTGATTTTTACACCGTGCGTGCCCTTTTATACTGTCATTTTGTCGCGGGGTTAACACAACATCGCCGCCGCCGCCGTCCTGATTCCCTCACTAGGCCAAGAAGAAAGTTGCAGAGCAAATTCCTCTGGAGATCAAAGTAGAGACGCAGAAGCTTCCAATGTACAGAAGAGACCGCTGCGACCTGTCGATGATCGATAAAAAATTAAGATAATATTTCAAGAGTAGCACTTCTATAACGACGATGCCGACGACGATGACAACGACGCGATGTTACAAGATTGTTGCGTCGTCGTCCATCGGAAAGGAGACATCATTGCTTGTTGCATCTCGCCTCCGCTATCCCCAAACCAACTTGCGAACCATCAACCGCTCCTTATGATCGATTTCCGCCATTCTCTCCTTTTCCCATCCACTTCCCCCCCCTCGCCCCCCATCCTCTTCTGCCTCTCTTCTCAGCTACGAGTACACCCTGGAGAGCGTATCAAGATTCGATGAGCCTGTGACATTGCCGTTCAACGCGCTTGGGTGAGGAAAGCAAAAAAGCATGAGAAGCGGGAGGGGGGGGGGAGAAGGGAGGGCATATGAGTATAGTATGAGATGCAATGGTAATGGCTTTGCAACCAACCACAGAACCTTGGCCATGTCGCGCAATATTGACGATCCCAATAGCGCGGATACGCAGGTACGGACGGATAGGGAAGAAGGAGATGAAGGGGGGGGGGTGAGAGGGTAAGAGTTGAGGGTATTAGTGTTAAAAGCACGATTTCAATTGGTTTTGCTCACCATAGCTTGTGTTTATGTCGAACTACCGCTGCTTTACCTTAACGCAATTTCCATCGGAATTCTTCATCATCTTCTTTTTCTTCTTCTTCTTCTTCTTCTTCTTCTTCTTCTTATCCTCCTCGGATGCGTTCTTCCTCTCTTTGCTTTGGTCTTATCACTGTCGCCTTTAGATCTTCTGGCTGCTCAAGGACAACGACATGACTCCAAGCGGTGCGTAGTGAACATTATGATCGTGATGATGATGATGATGATGATGATGATGATGAGGAAGATGATGATGATGATGTGATGATGATGCACGTATGTTTGCGCATCGCTTCCTCACCCCTCCACTACCTCGAACGAACTACTACTCAGGAACAAATGTTCTTGATGGACGCTTTGCTGTTTTCGGTGAGAGAATAGCAGTTTATATTATGTTGTGAGAGGGGGGGGAGTAGGAGGTGGATGGCGACACGTATAGCTTCGCAATTAATCTTTGTAGCAGCAGCTGATGATCATCATCATCTTCAAGAGCAATACATCCATTAACATCATTATTAATACCTACTTGTCCTCATCGCATCATTCGTATCGTGATTGCCTTCATTACTACCGCCGTCGTCCTCATCCCCATCCGCATCCTTATCATCTCATCATCATCATCATCATCATCATCATCATCATTATCATCGATTAGGCTACACGACAAAGAACAATGATGCGCTCCGTGAGCTTCGGGTATATGACAACACCGTTTAAGTTCGACTTTATAAGACGATTTTGGTCTTTCGCTACTCCTCAATAAATATGCTATGCTAGTTGCTGCAAAAAGTAACAGCAGCAGCAGCAGCAGCAGCATCCATTTATCTATACATCTCGCGCCTCACCCTACCCTCATATGTGCGACTGCTCCTTCCAGGTTGGTGACAAGATCGAATCGGTGCGTATCACGAGTGGCTTGGAACACTTCAAAGGTAGAAGGATATAGCGGAGGAAGAGAGAAAAAGAGGAGGAGGAGGAGGAGGAAGAAGAGGAAGAAGAAGAAGAAGAAGAAGAAAGTCCTTATTACTAGGATTGTAATGACGACGATTGAGTATATCGGCTATGATGATAGGAGGAGAATGACGAATGTCATCGATCATCGATGATACCGATGGCTACGCCGACACGTCAAATATGAGCTTTTAGAGTGCTTTATGATTATGATATATTGCTTTCCGTGCTACTAGGAGTTGACGTGTAACATATTCGGGGGAAGTAAGAGACTGTTTTCCGCCTGGCTGCTCTTACACATCATAACACCAACATCGAAGGATAGTAGATCGTCGCCAAATTTGAGTATAATTCAATGCCAACATCATCCAAGCAATAATGTGTTGTATACTATACCGCACATCGTCTTGCATACCTCATTTTTATACATATTTACCATGTCATAGTACATGGATGTAATGAATATTTAAAAATTTTCAATTATCATTCTACTAATGTAGATTTGCAGTGCTAGAATGCAGCGGCCCCAGCGCTTAAGTTGTGTTGTGTTGTGCATGCATCATGTGCAGTGTGACACGCGCCCTTTGCAGCGGCCGAGCGATGCAGCTAGGCAGGATGCGACGACACTGCTCCGTGCATGTGAGCTACTTGTGCAAGCAACTGTTGCACAAGTCTACTGCGACCGCATGTGTACGTACGTACGTGTCACCACTAGACCTGCGTAGAAACACGACGCATGACTGCAGCACTAGGCTAGTAGGAGCACGTGTGTGCGTATGTGCTGTTTTTGTTTTCATATTAGCGCATCAGTCATGCACTTGTGCGCGGTCTATCGATGCACACACATGTGGAATCTTTTTCAATGTGCATTCACAGCATGTGTGCATGTATGCACTTCTATCTCTGGACCGACCATTTGCTCATTTGTCAACATGATGTGATGCGATCCAATGCGAACATGCAAATCTAGAAAGTGCATGCTTCAGGCCGCATGGCTGCACATTTAGTATTTTTGCAAATCAATGGGGCTGAATTTGCATCGATGAATGCAAGTGACATGTCGTTTCCATCACTATGTGTTTTTACATCTTTAGATACACGCCTATTTTTTCTTGCTCTTTTCTCGGTCTCGGAGAACCCGGCGCAGGATCTTTCCACTGGCACTCTTCGGAATCTGGTCGACGAACTCCACAAGACGAATCTTCTTGTAAGGCGCCACCTGCTTCGCAACGTAGCCCATGACGTCGTCGGCGGTGAGGGACTCGTCTTTCTTCACGATGAAGGCCTTGGGGAGCTCGTCGGCCTTCTCGTCGGGGACACCGATGACGGCTGCATCCGCGATCTTGGCGTTGCCGAGGAGGAGCGCTTCCAGCTCCGCGGGTGGGACCTGATAGCCCTTGTACTTGATCAGCTCCTTGAGGCGGTCCACGATGAAGAAGTTGCCGTCTTTATCTACCACCGCGATGTCTCCGGTATGGAGAAAACCATCCTCGTCGATAGTGTGCTTTGTGGCCTTTTCGTTGTTCAGGTAGCCTTTCATGACCTGAGGGCCCCGGATCCATACCTCGCCCTCCTTCCCTGGCGATGTGATCACGCTCTGCGTCTTGACATCGACAAGCTTCGCTTCCGTGCTCCGAATGAGGACGCCCGCGCTGCCGTACACCTGGCCCCATGTATCATCGCCCATCGTCAAGCAACGCGAAGAAAGAGAGAGAGAGAGAGAGAGAGAGAGAGAGAGAAAGAGAGAGAGAGAGTTTGCTATTTTGCCGGGGAAATGATGGAAAACCGGGGAAAGAGAGGCGTGTGCGGACTGGGAGAAACACATTCATACACACATATATGCACGAATAGACGATCATTTATCTGACAATATAGTCTCCAAGCTTGGAAGACACTGCCGACTAGATTGCTACTGTAGTAATAGTAGAAGACAGTACCTTGCTGCTGTTGGGTACTACGAGGCCCACAGGCGACAACTCAGTCATTCCCCAACCCTGTCGCGTCTTTTCTAGCTTTAATCTTCTAGCGACCGCATCCGTCAGTTCCTTTCCTTTAAGTAGTCGAGAGGGGGGGAAGGGGGGGGGGGGGTCGGCAAGGGAGAGATTAGCTGTGAAGGTCTTTTGTACATGACGTTCAATGCTACATTTCGCAACGATAGCATTCCCCGAGTAGGGGCACCGTCAAAGTCACAGTACTTTCTTCAGCAGCATCACGCCATCGCAACGAATCAGTTAATCATGAAGACAGCATGAAGGCCTGTCTGATCAAGGTACCGAGCGGCGCGGCGCCGGAGAACACCTCCTTGAGGGAGGAAAGGTCGAACTTGGCGACGACGGGGTGCTTTGCGAGGAAGACGACAATCGGAGGCACAACGTGAGCAAGGGTGACTTTATACGCCTGAATGAGCGTAAGGAAGGCCCCAGGCTCGAACTTGGACATTACAATTACCTTCGAGCCTTTGCGGAGTGCTGATTTGATTCATAAATAGCCGGTGTGTTTTTCGTATCGATAGCTACACCGTCGAGTCGCTCGATCCCTCCCTCCTTCCCGCTGTCTATCAACGCGCATGCCTATGTTCATTTTACTGCCGCTACTGCTGCTGCTGCTGCTGCTACTACTACTACTACTACTACTACTACTACCTGCATTAAGAATGACAACCATTCCGTAGACGTGGAAAAATGGAAGGAGCCCTAGAAGCGTATCTTTCGGGGAGAGATTCACAAGCTCCTCGTGGTCGATCTACTTTCCACCACATATTGGACACATTTGTGGTTAGATCTGGCGTGGCAGAGACATACCCAGGGTCTAGCGTAAGATAATGGTGTCGGGTAGATGGATGTCGCTGGACGCGTCTCTCACCTGAGCCAAATTCGCGCAGATGTTCCCATGCGTAAGCATGACTCCCTTCGGCAGCCCTGTGGTCCCCGATGAGTAGGGCAATATCGCCACGTCGTCCGGCGAGATTTTCAAGTCATCTGGGAACCTAGATCCGTCGTTATCCATTACCTTCTCGAAGGAGAGGGCACCTTCGCTGGCCTTCTCACCGCCGATGACGATCAAGGTCTCGACGGCCGTCCCTTTCATTGCCTCTGTAGCTTTGTCCAAAAACGCGTGAGCAGCGATGAGAATTTTAGCTCCGGAATGGCCCAGCTGATGATTCAGCTCCTTCTCTTTGTAAATAGGGTTGCACGTGGTCAAAATGCCCCCAACAGAAAGAACCCCGTGGAAAACGATTCCCCACTCCAAGCTGTTAGGCGAAAACATACAAACAACATCTCCCTTCTTTAAGCCCAAGCTGACCAAACCAGCCCCGAATTTGCGTATTTCGTTGGGTAGAGCCTCTGAAAAGCAACATGAAAAAAACGATGAAACGAGGAGAGAAGGATTCATGGAGGGCGACAGGTAACAAAAAAAAGAGGTTTGATCTACCGTAGGTGAGAGTGCGCTTCGTTTTCGGATCTACAAGGAATGCTGACTTCCCAAACGAGCCGACGTTCTTAAGGCAGTACTCTGTGATCGAACTGGCCTTTATTGGTTCGATATTGGCGTAAGGACCCTTGAGGATGCCTTTCTCATCAGCGAAGGAGAAGCGCTCATCGGACCCCATCGTGTTCGTAGATATTTCAGTTTAAATTATCCAAAATCTAGTAAAAAAATACAGGTAAATGTTCCTATGCGACAGTGCATTTTGATTGTCGCATCCCAATATAATATCAGCTCTAATACTCTAGATCTAGATCTAATGCCGTAGCTTGATTTTAGAGATGTCCGACATCACCTTTCGAATTAAATTGGAGGCGAATCTCGTTGGAGTTATAGCAATTTTGCATGTCTCGCAGCCAAGATCGGCTAATGAAATTGCCCAAGAGGGGTACCAGAAGTCCAAAAACATATCATTTTATTTATTTTTGCGGGGCACGTGCTGGCGCGAGGAGAGGTGTCGTTGGCGACACCAAAAATTGAAAACAAATTTCTAGAAAGTCTACAGAACCGGAAATATCGTATAATATTTTACTCATCGTGGGTGAAATCGGATCTTCAAGCGGATTTGTGAGGCCTTCGGAAAAGAGAGATGCGGTGGATATACTTCGTATAAAATTGTTCCGAAAAGTATTTCGTCGGCTTCGTGGTTGGAACGGAACGAAGTCCAGGCGACGCGTCAGTTCAGTGCTGTACCGATCATCGCGATGATGACGACGATGACGACGATGACGATGGCGGCCTTCAATATCTAAGGCTCCACCGTCGCAGCCTTGGAAGCCCATCCCCGCAAGCATGTTCTTCGTGATTGCGATGTTCGTGGCCTTCTGGGTTCTTGTTGCCTATGCGTTTCTAGGTACCGCCACGCCGTCGTCGCTGTCCTTCATAGTTTTGCATGCTTGATGAGAGAAAGAGCACAAACGGTCCTCATCCTCTCTTCCTCCCTTTGAGACGGGCATTCCGTCGGTCAATAGACTGAGGCTCAAAGACTGTCAGAGCCGCCTTCTTTACCTCTTCGCCGCCCCCCTCTTTTTCTTCCCCATAGGCAGCGAGCCAATTCGATGGGTCGGCATGGCAATCAGCTTGCTGAAGACGCGCATAGCTATGCGAAGGTTGCGATGATATATTGTTGTAATCACCCCTCCATATCTCATTCCCCCTCCCACCCCCTCCCCCCCCCACACCCTCCACCCTTTTGTAAACGTGGCCCAACAGGTTCGTCAAGAATCGGAGAAGCGTTCCAGAGGAATTTGAGGCACGAGTAGCTGCCTCCCCGCATGCCAGCGCGGTGTCTTTTGCAGGTTGATTGGGATGGGGGGAGATACTCTCAGTGCGATGATGCTGCTGATGATGCTGCTGCTGATGATGGTGATGATGATGGTGGCGGCAACGATGATGTAAAGAGCGTATTCGGTTATGCGACGGTAGATGCAGGAGTGTGGGCACATGCAACGTGTGAGTTTTCAATTACATGTATAAATATACACGTTATATTTATCGGGTAGGTAGGGAATGGTCGTATTCCGATCTGGACGATTATGCGAACAGAGTCGCTGTTTGGGCGCTACAGCGAAAGAAGATGAAGAAGGGGGACGTTGTGGCGATCATGATGGGGTCTGTGCGTGCGTGTGTGGGTGTGTGTGCGCGCATGTGTGTATTTGTGCATAAACCCGTCTTTGGGTCGTTCAACCTGCCAACCTGTCGTCGTCGTCGTTATTGTTGTTATTGTTGTGGAAAGAAATCGCCCTGAGTTCATCGGCGTATGGCTTGGCCTGTCGAAGGTGGGTGTCATCGGAGCCCTGCTCAACGTCAATCTAAGAGGACGCTCTCTCCACCACTGCATCGCAACAACGACGCCTAAGGTCGGTCTTGAAGGGAACTAGACGTATTTTATACACACACACACACACACACACACATATATACCTACACATATATGTACATATATAATTTAACTGAATTCCAACGCAAATTAGGCAGTGATTTCGGAGTCTTGCTTCACGGGCAGTGTTATAGAGATGTGCACTAAGCTTTGCATCCCATGCTTCGAAGTCGCGGCGGCGGAATCGCCGTCGTTGTCATTATCACCATCCGCTACAACAGCAGCAGGGGGAGGAGGAGGAATCGAGGCGCTTGATCCTGGACTATCATCGATACATATATCTTCATCTTCCTCCCCCCCCTCCTCTTCTCCCTCGAAGAAGGCGGCAGCGATGATGGACAGCAAGCGTGGGGAGAGCAAGCAGGGTAAATGATAGAAATATTGTTGATGATATTGCGCAAGGGGGGGGAGAGGGGGCTGGGCGTTGTAATTGGTCGTCGTGCAAATCGAAGGATGGTTTCTATCCATAAGCACACTTCATAGCATAAGGAATTGATAATTATCATCCTCTTACTAACAGACCGCGGTATAGGGGGGGGGGGGAGAAGGGCCTCATTCATCACCAGCACCTTGACGGCAGCAAGCAGTGCTATTCCACTCGAATCTGAGCTCCCAACGGAAGGGAGGGGGGGGTATCGCTCCTCCTCCTCCTCATCATCATCACCATCTTCCTCCCCGACTTCAGTGCTATTCTATATCTTCACAAGCGGCACAACAGGGCTTCCAAAGGTGATAACGGCCTGGAGATGACGACAACGATGATGATGATGATGATGGTGATGGTGATGGTGATGATGATGATGATGCTGCTGATGACGATGATGATGATGGTGCTGTGCGGGGCGATGGCGATTACGATGACGCAGGGATAGAGAACGCTGAACTTTAAATATTTACTCCAGGCAGCTAAGATAACTCATGCGCGCTTCTTCGCCGCAGGTGCCTCTCCACCATCACACTCGCTGATCCTACTACTACTACTACTAATACTATTTCTACTACTACCTACTACCTACTACTGATTCCTACTACTGATCCTACTACTACAAACCACGACTATACTCTTTTCGCTCATAATACTTCTCAAATGCTGCCGGAAGAAACACCTAGATTTTCGTTCTACGGGTCCAGCCCACACGCCAGATTATCATTTCTGATCGGACGATCATGCACACGCACACACACACACACACACACACACGCGCGCGTGCACTCAAAGGCACACAAAGGCACACATGCATATAATATATATATATATATATATATATATATATATAATATGCTTAATCTCCACATTGACAACGACGTCTCACACTCTACCCCCCCCCCCCCCCCCCCTTCTGCAGGCGTGGCGTTCTCCACATTCAACGGCATCAGATCCAAGTATTAGCAGCGGAAGAAGAAGAAGCGCGATTACAAGCGAAGTAGATAGAGAGTGGTGGTGTTTGTGCAATGGGAGACGAGACTGCTCCTTCTGCGACAGGGCGTTGGTCATCGATCGGCCTTGTCGCGGAGGGGAGAACTCGTCCATGTTTTCTTCTCGCGAGAGGTAGAAGTGCAAAGAATCGTACTTTGCGCCAATGTTACCGACACGCGTGCCTGACCACATTTTCCCCGTTCCTTAAAAAACGAAATTCTGGACTATTTACCACGTCGCGGGATTGGATCGGCTCTCGATAGCGACCGGATCTACTGCGCATTGCCTCTGTACCACTCGGCCGGGGTGAGAGATTGAGAATCGTTGTTTTATGCGTTTCCTTCCATTTTCCTACTATACGGCCAAGCTTTATGTTCCTGGACGTGACCGACAGCTTACTCCTCCTCCTGCTGCTGCTGCTACATTTTTTTAATTATTGATGCCAATTCGCTGTGTTTTGCTCTTTCCGGTGGCGTGAAGGCTTCATAAGCACTGTGATCCTAGCAGCATACCAGTTTGTTGATATATTCAAATATATATATATATATATATATATATATAATTGATATTTATCAACCAGGGCATGATTGGGGTGTCGATGAGCTGGTATGCGGGCGCCACGCTCATCCTCTCCAGGAAGTTTTCCGCGTCAAAGTAAGACAGCATGATTGAGCGACTGAAGAGATCGAAGGGGGGGAAATGGTGTATTCATGATGCTGCTGCTTGTGTGTGTGTGTGTGTGTGTGTTTGATCTAAAATAATGAACCGTCCTCCTCCTCTCCCCCCTCTCCCCCCCCCCCCTTCTTCCTCCTCCTAATCGTAAAGATTCTTCTCCGAGTGTTGTTCCACAAGAGCTACTGTGATTCAGTACATCGGCCAAATATGCAGGTTGTGGCCAATATTCTCAGTCTGTGTGCTTTGCTTTCCGCTGGCTTTGTTACAGCATGATGACGACGACGATGATGACAAACAGCGCGAGTGCTTCTGAGTGTGTGTATATAATATATATATATATATATATATATATATATGTGCGTGCGTGTGTGTGTGTGTGTGTGTGTGTTATAGGTATCTCGTTGCATCGAAGCCAAGCCAGCACGACCGCGCTCACAACGTCAAGAAGGTGGGTGATGACCATGTCACGTCGATAAAACACCTGCACGAAGCAGCTACTCCCCGCACCGAACTTTTCACAAACGCTCATTGTCAATGTCCATGGCGCACCGCGGTAACACTCACAGGCCGTCGGAAACGGCATGCGGATCGAAACGTGGACCAAGTTCCAAAGGAGGTGCTTTTCACTTAAAAACAGCTTCTTCCGTGATAGTAGTAGCAAGCAATGGATTGCTAGTGGCCTGGAATAGCGTCCGTCTCTCTCTTACCTCTTATGTCGGACTAGTAACATCCCATCCCCCCCCCTCCACCTCTCCTCTTCTAGATTTGGGATCCCTTACATCGGTGAATTCTACGCCGCGACAGAGGGAAATGCCGTGCTTATCAACAACCAGAGCAAGGTAGCAGTGAGGGCGCCTTATGTCACCCTCCTTCCACATCATCAACTCCTCTCTGCTGTCGTTATCATCGCTCAATGCCAATAATACCATCATTGTGGCCTGCACTCACGATTATTGCTTTTCGCTGCTGCTTCTTTTTGCTTCTTGCTTTCTATCCCCCCCCCCCCCCCCCTCTTTTTTTTCCCCTTCACAAGGTTGGTGCTGTTGGGTATGTTCCTGGGGTTGCGGACTACATCCCATTCGTTGATTATCCTCTCAAGCTTATCGAAGTTGACCCTGTGACAGCCGTCCCAAGGCGCGGGGAGGAGCAGCTCATAGGGAATACTGCATCAGGAGGGAGGGGGGGTGGGGGCGGCGAGGGGCGCTCAAAGCGTTCGCAGAGGTGAGGATAAGGATAGAACACAAGGAGAGGGGGGGGAGGGTGTGGGAATTCATGCATTTGATAGGGGCACACGTCGAGAATACAATATTATTCCGTGTATGTGTATGCGTCTTCGTGGCTTTGGCTTGTGTTGTTCGCCTATATATGTATATATCTATATATATATATATATATATATATATATAGATATGTAATTTATATAATATTCTTATATGTATACTCACATATATCTGCTGCTTTTGCTGCTGCTATTTCGACTTCAGATCTACCATCTTCCGTCCTTGCGTGGTATGCAAAGATGGAGAGGTGATTCCTATGTAGTGAGCGGCTATAAGATCAAGCAACCAGCCTCCCCCCCCCCCCTCCACACACACACACACACACACACACACACACACCTGCACAGCAAACGGGCAAATTCCCCATCTTCGGGTGTGTACACTCACTCTGTGTGTTTGTTTTTGCTGTTTCCCTTCTCCATTTCCTTCTTCTTCTTCTTCTTCTTCTTCTTCTTCTTCTTCTTGTGCATAGGTTGGAGAGCTTATCAGCCGTATCAGGAACGACGTGTCAGCTTCCATTGATAGGAGATTCGACGGGTCGGTAGCGCCGCGCATTGCGGAAGAGCAACATATGCGTTAGGGGGGGGGGGGGGGCGGAATCCGGACGAATGGTCTGTGCGGTGTTTGTGTGGGCATATCCATAGCAGCGGTAGTAGGTATGCTGGTGCTGATGGATGGTGCTGATGGGAGGGTACTACAACGAAAAGGATGATGAGAAATGACGATAATGAGGACGATGATGATGATGATGATGATGATGATGATGATGATTAATTAGGTACGTGGACACCTCAGCTACATCTAGGAAGATTCTTTTGGATGTGTTCGCACCAGGTAGCAGCCGCCCAGCACCCCTGCCTGCATCCCCCTTTCCTCCGTCTCGTTCCCATAGTGCTTGTGGCCGACCCTTTCACATGAGGGCGAGTGATGATAACAAATGCACGGGAGAAGTATATGATTGCTGTTGTATTCGTGCATGCTGCCGATGATCTTGGAGTCACAAGGCAAGTATCTTTCTCACTTGTTTCCCCCCTTGTGAGCGGTACTGACGTCGTGCTCATCACCACCACCATCACCAATCATCATCATCATCATCACCAATCATCATCATCATCATCATCATCATTATCATCATCATCTTCGTTCTCATCGTCATCATCATCGTTGTGATTCACGTTGGTCGTCGTCGTTGTAATCGCTCGACAGGGGACAAGTGGTTCCGAACTGGCGACCTGCTGAGGTATACGTTTTGCTTGGTGTCGCGGGGAGCTCCGCTGCCGGGGATTTCATAAGCAGTATACACGGATGTGTGCAAGCTACATCTTGCGCCTGTCTGTGTGCTCTGGGGAGAACGATGATGACGAGGATGATGATGATGATGATGATGATGGTGATGATGGTAATGATGGAGAAGAAGAAGAAGAATGAGAAGAAGAAGAAGAAGAAGAGAATCTGTAGCGGCCTTCTCGTTTTTATACACCATACATAATTAATATGCACGTATATATTTAATATTATATCGAATCGAATTTCATAGTTACTCCCCCTTCCCCTCGTCCTCCCCTCGTTCCCCTGTGAAAGGGTCGGCCACAAGCACTATGGGAACGAGACGGAGGAA